>CAJUYI010002852.1:0-27592 GCA_910591695.1 Galerucella pusilla | reverse complement strand
TTTCGCCATAAACCTCCGTCCCGTTAGTCGTGATTCACCCTGTATATGTGAAAGCAATAAACGTTGTATGTAATAAAAAATCCTAATTAATGATAAATTTTGATGAATAATTCATTCTAAACAAAACTGGCTACAAAAAGTATAATCCTAACCGTAATATCAAACTGAAGGTTCAAAGTGTTCACCGTTAACATCAATGCAATGCTGTAAGAGGGGGCCTCACTCGGCCAGCTCGGTCACCCGATTTAACAAAAGTATATTTATTTTTTTCGGGACTTGTAAGGAATGGGTTTATAAGATCCCCAGCTATTAAAGATGACATGAAAGACATAATTAGTGCGGCATTTCGATCTGATAACGTTGATATGCTGAGAAATGTTAGTCAATCATTTGAACTATTCTGCAGCATTGCATTGATCTTAACGGTCAACATTTTGAACCTTCAGTTTAATATTAAGGTTGGGATTATACTTTTGGTAGCTAGTTTTGTTTAGAATAAATAATTCATTAAAATTTATAATTAATTAGGATTTTTTGTTACATACAACGTTAAATGCTTTCACATAATAGGTCAGTAGTTATATTTTACAATAAATATTACAAAATAACTGTGTTTTTATAAACTTTGGGTATAGGGAATGCTTGACAAAAATTGAAGTAACATAATCGAAGATTCTATTTTTGCTATAAAATACAGGGTGTTCCATTTGAAATAAGAAAGAAAATGTCAGGTTCGAGTTTCCGTTCACCCTGTATACAAGAAAGAATATAATTGAAATTTCATGGGATACGAAGATATTGTATCATATTACGAAACTCTGTTTGGCAAAATACATTTTTTTCCTTTAACGTACAACAAGCTACAGAGCGTTGATTTACCTACGATTTTCACATAAACGTGTCCATATATTATGGAGGACTTTGTATAACGAGGCAAACCTTATATCAAAAGCATCAAAAAAATGTAACCAATCCGAATTCGGTATAATATACAGAGGTTCCCATTTGAAAAATCATGTTTGGTTTGTAACGGAGTTATGCAGCACTCTGTATATTACGGTATAATTTCAAAATATAGACCCTCAACACATCTACTATTTTTGTTGGTAACATTTTTGATATCTCCCAAAATAACCCATATACCGAAGTTTGTAGTAAGGTTGGTACACCCTGTATATGTACAGTAACCGATATAGTAAATGTCAAATGTCAATTTCACTTGGATTTCACACACTAAGACCAATCCAACTGAACGGATTCTACAAAGGAAGTAGCCGTTGCATTTCTGGAAATCACATAGGCTATTTCATTTTCTTGTTGACCATTATGGTTTGGTATCCACAGCAAAAGGACAATACTGTTTTCTCCCAGTTCATTAAGTTCGCTGAACAGTTCCAAACATCTTCCAAATTGAATTTTGCACAATATAAGACGGTGGGTGAGTTTCCTAATGGCATATCGGGGACTGTGGCCGTAAATTCCAGCTTTTCTTACTTCAACAGTTTTTGATCCATCAGTATACCACTTGATAGTTTGTTTCTTGAGACCCTCATTGCTGGATATGCTTGTCCAATAATCGTTCAGAGCTCAGATCATGATTGACATTGAAATTCTCACAAAATTGAATTGTTTGGTAATGTCATCTCGAAGGATTATTATCTGAGAGGCTGTCATGGGAAGTGATAAAGTACTCACTATTTGTGCCAGGATTTTTACTTTCCATTTCTTCCATGATCATTCTGATATGCGTCCATTGAACTGCTTTTTTGAATACTAGGTGAAGTGGTGTAGAGTTCAGTATAACATTGACGGTAGCTATGGATAAGATCTTATAGCTTTTGTGATACAAAGACAGGACCAGTTGTATTTTGTCTATTTTTGTTCAGCCTGTATAGGTAATTATGGTGTACATACATTGCGATGTACTAGGTTTGCAGCCTCAGTTATTTTAGAGCTCTTATTGCTTTGTTGACCAAATCATCAATGAGTTTGAAATGGTCACCTATGAGTTTTTGAATAGATGTTGCTTATACTTGATATTGATCCCTACTAAATAATGAAATAAAACAATTCAACTCGTTAAAATCAACATTACATTTAAACCTATGTTCAGCTTGAAGTTGTTACGCGTTTCGTTAACACGGTAGCTTTTTCAAACGAGTGGAGGTATAGTACCTACTACTACTACTAAATGTGCAGGCGAGCCTTGTCCTGGACAACTCAAGCAGGGGTTTCGGCGCTGAGGTCACTGGCGGGCCCATTGTGCCATTCCTGCTACCTAGACATCCATGAAACCAAGCCCTTCAATAAAGGCCACAACCTTTTTCAATGGATGTCTGCTTGTGTCTCCAGGGCCCATAACAGGAACTCCGAAGATTCGCCTGCATAGTACAGCCCAGTGTGGACACTCTGAGAGAACATGGACTGACGTTTCGTCAGTCATGCCGCAACCCCTACAGCAACCTCATACAGCAGTGCCCTGTTAGGAGTCCTGCTATCTTCCTCAGCCTACTCCTTGGTAGTTCAGTGGCTGCCCTGGCGTGTCCATCAGTCCATCCCTTCAGTAGAAGTTTGGATTGTCTAGGACACTGCAGAGCAGAGCTGCCGCCCCTTCCGCAGCCAGTGCATCCGCCATCTCGTTGCCTTCAAAACCAGAGTGGGCTGGAATCCATTCTAGCCGCACCACGTTCCGCCTTGCAAGATCAGCAAATCGTTCTCGACATTCGTTAGCAAGTCCTGAGTTGCTGGTATACCCACTCAGAGCTTTAATTGCTGGCTGACTGTCGGAGTATATGGTTATGTGTCGATCCACATAACCTCTGTCTAGGTTTATCTGCGCACATTCCAAGATAGCATATATCTTGGCCTGATATGCAGATACACCATCGCCCAATGGTACACAAACAAACTATAATACCTAACCTAACCTCCACTCGTTTGAGAAAGCTGTTGTGTTAGCGAAATGCGTCACAACTTTAAGTTAAATATGAGTTTTTTATGAGGAAAGAAATCAAAGATAGATGACTCTGACTACAATTTTTGTGTACAAAGATTCACTTGCCAAACAAAACATTAATAAAAAACTTTCAAGCTCATTATCAACATGAAAGCTTAATTGAATAAAAACTCTACTTACATCTATTAAATAATATTGTTTACAGCCTTTGTTCTCATTAGAGTAGTTGAGCGAGTGATTGGTACAATTGGGTCCACCAAGGGTAGAATTCAGACATTGTATTTCGATCGAAAGAGAAAACTGGAAAAAGAATATCCTTTGTATGTTTTTGGGGTCAATTCATTCATTATTTGCTATTTTTTGGAAAATTGTGTCACAATCTTTTTTTTTACTTTCATTTCAACGTTTGGGTAGCGTTTCAGTAGCGTTCAAGAATAATTATAGTTTTTGAGAAAGGATGCGGCACCAATTCGTAAGAATTTTGCATTTCTGTCAAATTTGATGGAGATAGTATGAAACTTGAAAATGTCCAACAGAAAAATGTGTTTTATCCAATCATGTTTTTAGTATTCTCATCTCTATTTTGTTTTATTCAGTGTGGAAACCACTTATGGAATAAAATTCTTTATGTCATTATTTTAGAAAAATAATAAAAAATGCCGAGACACATCAACTTGTAAATTGCGTTGTGCGCTATGTAAACATGAATTTAAATATACAGAGTGATTCACGCAAGTAAGCCATAGTCGGTGTTTTTTTTTAATGAAAAACCCTGTATATTTGTATATTTTTGAAATCCTCTTAATGAACCGATTCCAACAAACTAAATGATGTATGATCAATTATGAATTATACAGGGTGGAATTTTAAAATTGATAATTTATTACACTTGAAATATTGGTAGGTACTTTTTTAAATTAGCTAAATATAGATTTATTAAAAATCTAAACTAACTAATTATTAGACGTATTTGTATATTGAACAAAACCTGCTACGCCCATGAGTTTTATCATAAATACCTAAAAATTGCCTGAAAACGCCAATAATTAGACAAAATCGGTAAATAATGTGGATTGTTTTAAATCGGTAAATAATGTGGATTGTTTTCTATTCTGTCAGTTGTTGATGTGTTGACAGTTTATACTGAAAAAGTGAAATCTTTGTCAAACACTCTTTCCTTGTCGACATAACAATGAAATATTCAACTGAGACTCACCGAATTGAGATTTTAATGATTATCGGGTACGGGGATAACTGCAGAAGTCAAGTTGAAGTGGCAAACTTATTTAATCAAAGGTATCTCGAATTGCCTAATATTTCACATGTGTCTAAAATGCATGCACAATTCAAAGAACTTGGACAAGTCAAACAATTGAAAAGAAAACCACACTTTGTTGAAGATGATGTAAAAGTGGATATTTTGTTAAGTGTCGAAGAAAATCCAACTTCAAGTACACGTCAAATTGCCCGTGAAAATAATATTAGTCATGCAACTGTTCTCAGATGTCTTCATGAAGAAGAACTTCATTCCTACAATCTTTTGTGCAGGAGTTAACAGAAGACGATCCAGATCGTAGAATGGATGTCTGCGGAAGATTGATGAATAAGCAGAACAGAAATGAGATAGCTCTTGGTAGGTACCATTCTTTTTTTTGACGAATCAACCTTCACATTGAATGAAGAGGTAAACCGACAGAACTGTAGATATTAGTCAGCAGAGAATCCTAATTGGATGCGTGAGACACATACTCAATACCCTCAAAAGGTGAACGTTTGGGCCGGTATCATAGGCGACCATATTATTGGTCTTATATTTATAGATGGAAATTTGACAGCTGAAAAATATTTGAATATGCTTAGGAATGAAGTTATTCCTGCGTTGGCAAACTTATATCCCAACGCAATAGATCCTAGCTTACCAAATGAAAATGTTTGGTTCCAGCAAGACGAGGCAACACCCCATTATGCTTTAATGGTAAGAACTTATTTAGATGAAATCTTCCAATCCCAATAAATGGATTGGACGAAGAGGTACTATTGAGTGGCCAGCTAGATCGTCAAACCTTACGCCGTTAGATTTTTTTCTGTGGGGTTATCTAAAGAACAAAGTATATGCAACACAACCAACTAGCATTATGGACCTCAAAGATAGGATAACTACAGAAATACGGAATATTTCACCTCAAGCTTTGAACAAAGTTAAGCAGGAGTTCTTATAGGAGACTGTGCTATTGCCAACAACTAGGTGGAGAACATTTTGAGCATTTATTTCGATGTATTAAAATCAAATACATCAGGTATTTTATGTATGTGTTTAATAACTGTGAAAATAAAAATTTCACCCTGTATGATTCATAATTGACCATACATTATTTAGTTTGTTGGAATCGGTTCATTAAGAGGATTTCAAAAATATGCAAATATATAGGATGTTTCATAAAAAAAACAACACCGACTATGGCATTCTTGCGTGAATCACCCTGTACATATAAATTTATGTTTACATAACGCACAACTCAATTCAGAAGTTCATGTGTCTCGGCATTTTTTATAATTTTCTGAAATAATGACATAAAGAATTTTATTCTATAAGTGGTTTCCACACTGTATGAAAACATGTTACAGAAAATAGGATCATAAAATATGTGCCTACATTCATGATATGTCCAGCATATCCTAAATACCAAATAAAATCCGCAGCATTGGCACATGTTCTCACGGTCCTAGCGCTAGATTAGCCAGGCTCGTTCGTATTTGAGTCAACCTGTACAACCAGATCACTCTCATCTGCATTGATATCAGCTCTTAAAAATGTATCCTGAGTTTAAGAAGGTGACAAATAAAGGTGATATGTTCCAAAACTAAACTCCTATAGGATATCCAAATACAGATGTGGAAATAGTTCAGCATACTGGTCGAATAAAGCAGTCCATTTTCCACTCCTTGTATTCAATCTTTAATTCTTAACTCTAGTTTGTACAACATCTGCTTCTTCAGATTTTTGGAGCATAAGCTGCGTAGTTTAGACAGTCGAATTTCCTCTGGTTATTGTGGGATAGTACATGTTGATTATTTCACATTCTATACGAAAGAGACCTGCCAAATGATAATTATGCGAAGCTACTGTGACATTTGAGAAAAACTTTTGAAATGCCCATCACGTGTTTCAACAATGTTTCGTAAAGAAATAATAATGCCAGCCGCGATGGCAACTTCGGCAGTAAACTGAAATTGACTACGTTGTGGAAAAGGTGGCATTTTTAAGGTCAAACCAATGCTTTCCAAACAATGAACGAAATTTTCATTGCCTCTATCAAATACAGCATATCTCCAGGCTGGAACCAAGCTTCCCCAGCATTGAAGTTATTATACAGTTCTTGAATAAGTATTCTGGCATCATTATTAGTGCTCTATGGTCCTCTAATATCAAGTACATAACCATCAAGATCAGTAATCATTGAGGGTTTCAGCAAGTGATACTGTTTTTGGACACAATAATATTGTCTAAATGCTTGGAAACAATATTTTTTCTCATTTCCAAATATGTTCAGTCCATATAAGCAATAGCCTTCCAATTCTCAAAGTCTTGATTGTACAAGCAATTGGAAAGATCGGATTTTCAATAAATAGTGGTGGTGAAATTGCATTAAAGCTCACATTTTCGGGAGCTAGTCGATGCAGGGTAGGAGATCTCTGAAAGCGCGAGGGTGCTGCCACATAGAGAGTCTCGTCAGTACTAAAATTTCTAATTTAGTGAGAGCTGGGATGAAAACTGTAATGCCGTTAGTAGTAGTTGTAGATTCTTCCACACACAGGGTGTCTCAGGAGATCGTACCAAAAACTTGGGTGGTTATAGAAAGGCTAAGAATAATGATGGTATTTCATATAATATTTTTCCGTTACGCCCTTCCTTAACGAACTATAGGGCTCTAAAGTTGGGAATGAAAAATGGTTTTTTATTTACAATTATCAAATGGCTGATTGGAAATTGGTAATATCTCAACCGTTGATAAACACAATAATTGCACACTTTTTGGCGTGATATAAAAGTCTACAACATACTTGTGAGCTCGACTGATTTAAATGGTGGATGCGCCATTTTTTTGTAAGTAGGTAAAACTCTTTTCAGTTATAAATGCAATAATTGGCTTTTGTGAACATTTTTAGAGATATCAAGTCCTTTTGTGTCATCTAGATAACATTAATGGTTTGAGAGATACCTACGGACAATTTTATGTCGCACTGCACACCTATTGGTGCATTCACATTTATTTTGAATGTAACATTACAGAGAGCATCCTGTATTATTAGCAAAATATTAATAAATTGGAGCAGTCTACATTTATAAATATAAACTTTTCTCTCCAATCGATATAGAGCGAAAACTAAAGGTACTCGAGTCTTATTGCTTTGAAAATTTTTTGACAGCTCCAATAACCAATAAAATTTCCTTATTTTTGATCATATAAACAATTCCACCCAATCATGTCAACATTACACTGATAACAGACCATGGGCTGTTTTCACGTTGCTATGGACACAAACCTATTGATTTATTTCGATTTTGAAGTTTCAAATATTTAGTATTTCGAAATGTCACGATCTGGTTGTAATTCTATAATTGGTAAAAAATTTTCTATCCGAATAACCCTCGGACAATGATAAATGCTCAAAAATTTTATGACAACTTTCTCAAGCTTGTTGCTTGGAAACAAGCAACAAGCTTTCGAAATCTGTCATAAAATTTTTTCGAACAATTATCAATGTCGTTGGGTTATTACTACTGATAACAAACTTGCAGTCAATACCGATAAAACCAAAGTAATGATATTCGCAAAAAGTGTTCATGTACATAATTACAACAAAAAATTTCATTATAGTGGATATTGTCTGGAAACAGTAAAGCAGTTTACCTACTTGGGTGTTGATTTCTCCTCCACAGCCTTATTTTGCACCAAGCCTTATTTTGCACCATGGCTAAGAATTCTCAAATCAAAGCTAATCGGGCTATTGGAGCAGTGATGGACATAATGTGTCGGTCAAAAATGAATACTTGGGAATCACGGATCAATTTATACAATTAAATTATTTTATCTTCTCTTTCCTTTGGAATTGGTATATGGGGTCTACGTTACACTGATATTATAGAGCGCGTACAGGTAAACTTTTTCAAAAAACTTCTAAGTCTGTTAAAGAATATCCCAGATTACATTGTACGCTTGGAAACATGTTCCGATCATTTGTCAATGGTTGTTTTCAAACATGCCTTACTTTGGATGAACAAACTGAAAGAAATGGACTCTTCAAGACTTTCAAAAATTTGCTTCAATCGACTTGCTCAGTTAGAATCTAATAATAATTCAAAGTATAATTGGGTGACGCAACTTAAGGAATTGTTTATTTATGCGCAATGTGAGTGCCTATGGGAAAATTATTTAAGTACAAATGTACGCAGTTTAGATAGACTTATTCTAGACAAATTGCGAAAACGCCTGCTTGATAGTGACATGAACAAAAATGTTGCTTCTAGTTACTCTTTACTATACTCACACTTACTAGTTGGTGAAAATAACAGTTATTTGCAAATACCCGCCCACATCTATATAACCAGAATAATAGCGCAACTTAGAACGTGTAGTACAACATTTTCAAAATTGTCTTTTAAAGGAAATTTTTATATAATCAACAGCACTGATAATTGCACTGTCTGTAATATGGATTCCCTGGAGTCATTACATCATATGCTTTTTGAATGTCCCATTTACAGCCCTCTGAGAAAAAATAGTTTCTTTCACAATGTTCATAATATTGATGACCTAGTACACTATCTTCACTATCTTAACACTAATAATACACAAAATGGATTTTTTAAACTTACTGAATTAGCTCATAGCATTATTAGTATCATGAAGCTGCGAGCATTTGCACATGGTGAATGATTGACATTACCATCAAGTACACAGATATTTTATACTTTTATTTTTGTATTAACTATGTCTATGTCATAATGTATCTCTAATTATGTTAATTCTTTACTTTATAGTTTGTACCGAACCCCTGTGAAAAGATTTATCTTATACACAATAAAACTATCTATCTATCTATCTATCTATAAATATAAACTTTCATTTTGTTCAACTATGAAGAACTTTATTGAAAACGAACATTACTTTAATGAAAGTAAAAATATCAACAGAAGCCTGAAAATGAATAACTACATTACATTTGCAGATTAGAAAACACGATTACCCAAGTAATTAACGACATCAAAAAAGTCAAAACGGTTTAAAAAAATTACACCAATTTATTAATAGTTTGCTAATAATACAGGATGCTTCCTGTAATTGTACATTCAAAATAAATGTGAATGCGCCAATAGGTGTGCAGAGCGACATAAAATTGCCCGTATTTCTGAAACTGTTAATGTTATCGAGATGTCACAGGAGGACTTGATATCTATATAAATGTTCACAAAAGCCAAATATTGCATTTATAACTGTAAAGTTTTACTTACAAAAAAATGACGCATCCACCATTTAACTTAGTCGGTACCTGAGTTCACAAGTATGATTTGTATATCACGCCAAAAAGTGTGAAATGGGCTCATTTACATATTTTTATTTTATTTTACCATTAGGAAGAGCACATCATTTTGAGGCTCTGTTCAAAAAATTAGACGTCAGCGGGACTCCTGAGTCGCCTAAAAAAATTATAAACATTAAACAGCGCTCCTCTCCGAATTTCAGGCGTGACGTCATCGCATATGAAATCTCCCATTCAGAGAGCGGATACCGCGCCGATCATTTTTCGGTCAGATGACTACTTTGCTGGTTACAGTACTTTTCTTGCTTATATGCTTGTTATTTTTTATAATACGTTTTGGCAAACTTTTTTTTTTTATTAAAAATTAACGTGCTCGGCTACTATGGCCACTTGCACAAAAACGATTACATTGTTATATGAAGTACAATAAGATTAAATATATATGAAGATTTGATTAAATTAAATTGAAATTAAACTTTAAACAGTGTTATTTTTGTGAAATGAGAACGTTTAAAAATAATTTGAACTATTCGACACAATGGACCAGAACCAAAGTAAAAAAAGCTATAAATATTGTGCGGTTCCAGAATGTAAGAGTACTACGATTGAAACATCTAGTACGAGATCCGGCTGCAGGATTAGTGCGCTCATCTGTTTTTTGCTTAAAACCAAATTTTGATGTATATTTATAATTGGAAGAATATATATTTACCAGGTTGCCTATCAAAATTTGGCCGCAAGTATTTTTAATTAAATTATTTTTAATTTATTTTTGGAAAAACTTTCGTTCAATTGTTTTTTGAATAAAATTACGTCTACATCACGGTAATTTATATGAAGATTTTAAAAAATCACGGTTGCTGTTGCGCACCTGGCCGCACCTCTTCGCAGCCAGATGTAAACAGGTATGATTTCGATACACTTACACGTTCATCAAGTTTATTTATTAATCATATTATACCAAATTAAAGCTAATTTTTTTCTATTTATTATCATATATGGTTGCCCAATTAAATCTGCCCGCAAATAAGGGTTGCTGGTTGTTAAAAATGATAAATATTTAAGGTAGAGTGGAAGAGAGTTAGCGCGTAGCGGGCTGCGACTACACTGCTGCATTTTTCAAAAAAGCGAAACTTCGGCGCGTAACATCATTCAAGCCATTGAGCATGCGTCCAATGCTAGTGTTCTCAACCACCAGGGAGTAATAGAGATGAATTAATAAATACTCCAAATCACAACAAAAAATTAATATTGATTCAATATATTTAATATTAATTTAACAAATAAAACCAAGGCTACTTGAGTAAAAGAATATTTCAATTTAAAAGTTCAAGTTGTTCAAGTATTTAATCGTCTGTTACATGTTAATTAAACATTTAGCAAATTAAAAATTCAAAAATGGATCCTATATTTCCGTAACTCTAAATCTGAATCTGAATCATCGGAGCCTTCAGATACACTATCATCGGAGCTATCACTTCCATCGCTACAGATATCAGAATCGTCGTCATTATCGGAAGATTTTTTCATAGTATCACATAGCACACTCTTAACTTGCGTTGGAGTTTCGTCTCCCAAAAACCATGCTGGTTTTAGAGAGCCATATAATAGCAGCCAGTCATTATTTTCCAGGCTGAACTTGATACAGTCCGGTTCAGTGGCATTTAACCACATCGAATTAACAAAGATTGTCCGTAACAATTTTTGTTTTAAAGATTTCCAACACGGTGGAATGTGCGTTGAGTCCAGATCTTTAATTATTTTCATAAATTTTCCATTATTTTGTTTTGAAGCGTACATTTTGTTAAATAATGAAAATTTTGCGGAATTTACACTTTGATACTTTGGGAGTCCTTACATAAGGCCCGTGAACTCTTGGACTGCATCGATTTTGGTTTCATTAAAAATGTCAGTAGGATTCGTCATAGGAGCAAAAACTTGTTGAATTTGTGGCTGCTTAATGAATAGATTCAAGGGCCGAAGTTTCCTTTTTTTGAAAATGCCGCCGTGTAGTCGCAACCCGCTATGCGCTAACTGTCTACCACTCTACCTCAAATATTTATCATTTTTAACAACAAGCAACCCTTATTTGCGGGCGGATTTAACTAGACAACCATATATGATAATACATAGAAAAACATTAGCTTTAATTTGGTATATAATTAATAAATTAATGTTATGAACGTCTAAGTGTATCGGAATCATACCTGTTTACACCTGGCTGCGAAGAGGTACGGCCAGGTGCGCAGCGGCAACCGTGATTTTTTGAAATCCTCATATAAATTACCATGATGTAGACGTAATTTTATTCAAAAAACAAGTGAACGAAAGTTTTTCCCAGAAATAAATTGAAAATTATTCAATTAAAAATACTGGTGGCCAAATTTTGATAGGCAACCTGGTAAATATATATTCTTCCAATTATAAATATACATAAAAATTTGGTTTTGAGCGAAAAACAGATGAGCGCACTAATCCTGCAGCCGGATCTTAGACTAATCTAACAAAACATTTATTTCTATTAATAAGGATGCAAAAAAGCGGAATGGCATAAAAGCATAAAAAGACTCAAAGCATTTACTGATTAGTCAACATACTTTGCTTGTGTATTTTTAGGATTTCATTTTTCTTCAATCAGAATCATTATAAATTACCTTATAAAATACGTTGCGAATCCATATTGAGATGGTTATTGAAAACCACACGCTATTAATCTAAATTTATTAAAAAAAGTAGATAATATTGTTCTTATAGCTTGTGGTGTTATTAATGTTCAAAATTATTTAATAAAATAATGGGTCAGTTCTTCACAAATTAAATTTTATTGAATACTGCTTTTTTCCAAAAAACAGGTGATCTTTTTCTGTGGATCATCAACAAAACTGGCGTATATTATTTGTTTCAAGAGAAATTATTTTATTTGAATCAAAGTCCGGATCAGCTCTAACAAATATCGCTTTTTTACCAGTGTGGTTCATGTGCATTTGAATCTGATGTAAACATTTGGAACCAATATTACCTGTTTCATCAAAATAAGTTTTTCTTGTTCTTTACAACAATGGTGATTTAATTTCCACTATACATTCATCATAAATAGCATTTGGAGAAGCTCCTTTAATTGTACAGTCTGCAGTTAAAAAAATTGCCATTTTTTACTGAGTTACCTGTAGCGTTATCTCCGTAACTTTGTCCACCAGACTAGGAATAAAATTAAACATCTGGAATCACCCTGTATATCATTTGAGAGAGCATGTATTTATGGAAATATTGACATTTTCAATCATTCTGGCGGGAAAACAGCCAAAAACGATGTGTCACATAGTATAAAATTATAATATAATAAACTCATGTTTATTATTGAAAAACTTCATAATCATTAGCAAGTCCACTTCTGGAAGATTTAATGAGTCTTTTTTTTAAATCAGGTCCACACATTTTATTTCATTGACACAAAAATTTTGTGAGTAATTCAAAATAAACGAGGCACGTTACATTCAGAAGAGTAATATTAGTGCACATTAACTTTCATATGCGGTGACGTCACAGTCATAGTCTTCGCTCCGCTACGGTATGCTTGTTCAATTGGTTGTATTAGAGAACGACATAATATTCTATTGACATGAAATTTTCAGAATCATATTTTTATCCTTAGTATTTTGTTTTACGACAGTTAAAAATGATTTAAAAATTTTAGTAAACGAGCCCATTATGGTGTTCATTAACGGTTTAAATATTACCAATTTCCAATCAGCCATTTGATAATTGTAAATAAAAAACCATTTTTCATTCCCAACTTTAGATCCCTATAGTTCGTTAACGAAGGGCGTAAAGAAAAAATTTTATATGAAATACCATCATTATTTTTAGTCTTTTTATCACCTCCCAAGTTTTTGGAATGAACTCCTGGGACACCCTGTATATCAGCGCTGACAACTTCCTGAGAACTGCAGACCAACGTTTTACGACGTGTATTGTGAGTTTGTCCAGTTTTTGTTTTTAAAAACGATTTAGCTTATTTGTGTGTGTGTTGAGTATTCGTAGTTGGTTTTTTATTGTTTATAGTGGGACTTTCACTTCGATAGACAATATCGAGAATATCTATGTATTGTGAGAGACTGTAATGTTAGGTGCACCCGGTAAGCTTTATCTTTATAAAAAAAACATGTTTAATTGAATAAAAAGTGACAGAAGTAGTTATTCTTCTATACAGGTTTGAGCTTCCCAGCATTCTTGTTGAATTCCTAACATTTATTCTTCTTCATGTTTGTCATTGAAATATGTAAAAAAAAACGTTTCATTCATTGTATCCTTTTTTTATTCAATAAAATATATAATAGACTTGATGATAATTGTTTTATTTTTCCCACCTCAGGCATTATATGGTACATTTTTTGAAATTTCATTCAATTTTACTTGACTATTTGATTGTAATATCAATCTAATGTTAAGTAGCTTCGAAAGAACTGTCAAAAAATGGATCATAAATGTTATTTTGCAATAAAAGTGAAATTACAGTTATTTTGAATATTATGCCGTCAAAAACAGGAATTTTTTTTTTCGACTATTAGCGAAGTTCACAAACATCTGATTTATGTTAGAGGTTCTGACGTAACTCTCAAGGTATCGCCACCCGTACAAATAGAGGTCGCCACGGGTCAGTTTCCTATCTATACGTATTTTTTTATCTATGAGTCGATGTACGAGCATTAATAGTTTTCTCACTGAAGATTCTGCTTAACTCGTAGCTTGCCTTGAGGAGTAGCGCAAATTTCAACAGAGAAAATCATCACTAATTCCTTGCTTGAGCTTACATAAAAAGCATAAAAAGTCTTTTTTAATGACAGAACGTTCTCGTTGTTCCTGATCATTCGACAAATTTTGAGAATAATTGTTGAAAAGGTCATTGATTTGAATTTTAGTTAGATATGCTAATGCTTTGAATTGTGAACCGAAGAAGTAATTTTCATGATCATGAAAATGGTCTACTTTTCATTTACGTTCTTGCAAAAATTGCTGAAGCTGAGCACACTTGGAAGAATTATTGGCCTGAAGACCAATCTTATAGTCCATTTTGTCATAAATCAGGCAAAAGCCCCTTTTTCCTTCCTTATTCCTTCTCAAAAAATATTTATTCAACATTTAAGAGATGACTGATAAATATATTGAATAAAATAAGTATTACAAATAATAATTCAATAATAAGAGAACATGACAGCTTCTTGTCAAGTTCAGAGCTACTTAAAATAAAACCTGGGGTATTTTTGGATTATTTGATCACGGATTATCGATCAACAGAATTTACTGTATGACCTTTGAAAATTTCATCAAATTTGACCGAAAGGCAAAATCATTAAGAATTGGTCCAGATTTGATACTTTTGAAAAATTCAACTGAACATCGGAGCCGGCTAACAACAGAAAATTCAGATGATATGAAAATGGGAAAGCTTTCGCGAGAATCACAAGGTACTAATCACAAGGTACTAAAAATATTTCAAATTTCAAAATATAAAAACATATATTTCTCTTAATAGACCAGGGTCGATAATTTTTAAAATGGTAAAAAGTGAAAAAAAATTATAGTAGGATGATACCCATTGGAAAAGGTGGAGAATATAACAAAAACGAAAGAAAAAATAAATTACGGGCGATCTGAGGTCGGGAAGGGGGAGGGGGTGAGTTTTTAAGGGTAAAAAACGGTAAATCTCGATTTCCGGTAAAACTGCAAGTCTTATGAAAAAAAGTTAAATGGAAAAGTTGTAGGTAATAAAAAGATCTACAACTTTTGTATCGACACTTTTTTCACATAACCTCAAAATTTATGTGAAAAATTCGAATAACCGAGTTTTTGGTTTTTTATTTTTATCTTTTGCAAAAAAATTTATTTTTTCACGAAATTTGGTGAAAACTTACCTTTGTATGTCCCAAAAATACAGTAATTTTTTTGATTTAAAATATTCATTTTTTCACCTTATTTTGACTTAATATCGAAAAAGCACCCTAATTTTCAATCGAAAATTCTCACGTCAAAATATCTGGTTTTTTAAAAAAGTTGGTGTATTTTTTGTTCGTTGAAATCTATACTTTCTGATGGTATAAAAAAATATACATTACTATGGTAAATATTCTCAGAAAATGCAAATAGTGAAAAAAACTAGAATCCGAATTTTTTTTTATTATGTATAATTTTGAACTATTTATTGAAAATTACACTTTAATTACTGGAAAAACGTAAGATTTCATGTTATATTGATAAACAAAAGAATTGCTAATCGAAATATACTACTATAATGAGCAACCAAATAAGTTAATAAAGTTAATATTTAATAAGACATCTACAATATTTTGAGAAAGTTTTCGAATCTTCTTTAAATTATATGCGTAGAGACCTATTTATTTCTATTTTAAGATTACTTATATACCTGAGTGACCTTCGGAAAATGTGCCAATATTTTTTATAAAAAAGATGCGAGCAAAGAAGATATAAAAAAATGGATTACAATTAATCAAATCTATTTATAAATGTAAAAATGATATAACACTGAATCAATTGATATTTCAAAAATATCAATTGGCAAGAATTAAATCATCTTTCATATTGGCCAATCTTCCACCCACAGAAGGTGTAGCAGAACAACATTGTTACAGGGCATATTATCAACTTTAGACTTGGCTGGGTAACGAACTGACAGCAACAGGTTGGGGCTGGAAGCAACATCAACGCGGCATTATGCCCAAATTTACAGACAAGGAATTAATTCCGGAAATATTGCTTAAAACTATTTGCTGCAGCTGTGAAACTGGATGTAACAATTTAAAATGTGGCTGCCGAAAACATGGTTTTAAATGCACAAATTTATGCTCAAATTGTTATGGTTCTGAAACATGCTCGAATGTAGAAGAAAAAACCTACGAGGAAGTTGATGATTCGGATGAAATTGTGGATGAAGAACCAATGCAGACCGGAAACAATCTTGGAGATGAAGACGGTGATGGTCTTGAAGATTTCGAAGATCCACTAGAATCGGGACGGTTTGTCGAATCTAACGATGAAGAAATGCCATCAAAGAGACAAAAACTTATGGAGAAGTAATTATAATGCAAGATAAAGTATTGATAAATAAGAAGATTATTGTATTTGAAAATATTACAATAAATAACGTCATCAATGAAAAGTATTTAAATTCAATAGTACGATTTGCATGTCTATTTATCTATTATAATAATAACAATAATAATAATAATAATAAAATGGCAGCAGTCACATTTTTTAGATGAAATCCCTTTTAAATCCTATTTTTAATATTTATGACAACTATTTTCGCATGTTTTTTACAATTTTGATGTTATATGGATTAGCAATTTTTATGTTTATCAATATAACATGAAATCTTACGTTTTTCTAGTAATTAAAGTGTGAATTTTAATAAATAGCTCAAAATTATACATAATGATTAAAAAAAATTTCGGACTCGAGTTTTTTTCACTATTTGCATTTTCTGAGAATATTTACCATAGTAATGTATATTTTCTTTATACCATCAGAAAGTAGAGATTTCAACGAACAAAAAATACACCAACTTTTTTTAAAAACCAGATATTTTGACGTGAGAATTTTCGATTGAAAATTAGGGTGCTTTTTCGATATTAAGTCAAAATAAGGTGAAAAAATGAATATTTTAAATCAAAAAAATTACTGTATTTTTGGGACATACAAAGGTGAGTTTTCACCAAATTTTGTGAGAAAATAATTTTTTTTGCAGAAGATAGAAATAAAAAACTAAAAACAGGGTTATTCGAATTTTTCTCATAAATTTTGAGGTTATGTGGAAAAAGTGTCGATATAAAAGTTGTAGATCTTTTTATTACCTACAACTTTGCCATTCAACTTTTTTTCATGAGACACCCTTAAAAACTCACCCCCACCCCCTTCCCGACCTCAGATCGCCCGTAATTTATTTTTTCTTTCGTTTTTGTTATATTCTCTACCTTTTCCAATGGGTTTCATCCTACTATAATTTTTTTTGGTCTCAAAAATTATCGACCCTGGTCTATAACAGTAAAATATATGCTGCGCTTCCTTTTAGTTTAAAATTTTTAGGAAAATTGTTGATCATTTTTCCATTTACTCATTCGTATAAAAAGTGGCACTTTGGCTTTGTTCACAATTGCTAATGGGCACCTCTTTCTTAAAATGTTGTTTTCAATACAGACAAGTCGTTTCACTCTTGTAGCTCTGCACTTAGCTGCTTTGTCTGGCAACCGTTAGATAATACCAGGATGTGCCTTCCACGTATGCTGTAAGTGACTACTAGATTCTTAACCTCTTCTGAGGAGAAGAGATTATGAATGAATCCACGTTCGGAGGAATTTTTGCGTCAGATAGGGACACATTAAAAAATATACAGTGTGGAAACCACTTACGGAATAAAATTCTTCATGTCATTATTTAAGAAAATTATAAAAAATGACGAGACACATCAACTTTTGAATTGAGTTAAGCGTTATGTAAACATAAATTTAAATGTACAGGGTATATATTCACACAAGTATGCCATAGTCGGTGTTTTTTTTAACGAAACACCCTGTATATTTGCATATTTTTGAAATCCTCCTAATGAACCAATTCCAACAAAGTAAATAATGTATGGTCAGTTATAAATTATACAGGGTGAAATTTTAAAATTAATAATTTATTACACTTGAAATATTGGTAACTAATTATTAGACGTATTTGAATATTAAACAAAACCTGCTACGCCCATGAATCTTATCATAAAAACCTAAAAATTGCCTAAGAGCGCCAATAATTAGACAAAATCGGTAAATAATGTGGATTGTTTTCTATTCTGTCAGTTGTTGATGTGTTGACAGTTTATACTGAAAAAGTAAAATCTTTGTCAAACACTCTTTCCCTGTCGACATAACAATGAAATATTTAACTGAGACTCACCGAATTGAGATTTTAATGATGATCAGGTACGGGGATAACTGCAGAAGTCAAGTTGAAGTGGCAAACTTATTTAATCACAGGTATACCGAATTGCCTAATATTTCACAAAAGTACTGTGTCTGAAATTCATGCACAATTCAGAGAACTTTGACATGTCGAATCATTGAAAAGAAAACCACACTTCGTTGAAGATGATGTGAAAGTGGATATTTTGTTGAGTGTCGAAGAGAATCCAACTTCAAGTACACGTCTCCATAGAAAAAACTTCATCCCTACAAATTAACTTTTGTGCAGGAGTTAACAGAAGACGATCCAGATCGTAGAATGGATTTCTGCGGAAGATTGATGAATAAGCTGAACAGAAATGAGATAGCTCTTGGTACCATTCTTTTTTCTGACAAAACAACATTCACATTGAATGGAGAGGTAAACCGGCAGAACTTATTTAGATGGAATCTTTCCCAATAAATGGATTGGACGAAGAGGAACTATTGATTGGCCAGCTAGATCGCCAGACCTCACGCGGTTAGATTTTTTTCTGTGGGGTTATCTCAAGAACAAAGTATATGCAACACAACCAACTAGCATTGTAGACCTCAAAGACAGGATAACTACAGAAATACGGAATATTTCACCTCAAACTTTAAACAAAGTTGAGGAGGAGTTCTATAGGAGACTGTGCTATTGCCAACAACTAGGTGGAGAACATTTTGAGCATTTATTTTAATGTATTAAAATCAAATACATCAGGTATTTTATGTATGTGCTTAATAACTGTAAAAATAAAAATTTCACCCTGTATGTTTCATAAGTGACCATACATTTTCTAGTTTGTTGGAAGCGGTTCATTAAGAGAATTTCAAAAATATACAAATATACAGTTTAAAAAAAACAAGTCAAGAAAACATATATTTGTATTCTGTGTAAAATTCAATTTTTTTTAAATCGCAGAGCGCTTTCGGCTATTAAGCCATCTTCAGTGCTATACCTGCAAGTAAGTAATAAAAGTTGGAAAATGTAAAATAAGAAATAGGTGAAGAATTACTTACTTGTCAGGTATTTGTTACAAGAAACTTCTCGACAACACATTGACGTCACAAAGTAAAATATCTTAAGATGACATTAAATTAAAAATAATCCCCTGATTAGGGTGAACCATATTTAGATTTTGAACATTTTGAATTTGTTTAAATTGTCCTAACTGATACACGAACACGTGTTAGTCTAACGGAAGTTGAAGTGACACTACTTTAATTTTAAATTAACAAATGACAATCTAAGTGAGCACAGAACTCAAGCCATCCAGTATGAGTATAAAATTTACATTGTAAAATTTTTGTGTAATGTAAATATTAAAGAACCCATTCAAATTTGCAAAAATTGTTGTGAATAAAGCAATTCAGTAATCTCCCAAAACAAATATGTCATTTTCCTAAATAAAATTATAAATAAATAAATTTGATATTAAGGTCTAATGAGAACCCATCAAGTTATAAGATGCTGGAAAAGATTAAGGGTCTAATGAGAACCCATTACTAAATCTAATTCAAAATAGAAAATTTACACATAGGTCAAGAGAGATTCCAAAAGCAAATAAATTAATTTGAAAAAACTATAAAATGATAGTGTGAATCAATGAAAGTAATCATCTGAGAATAATTCCAAATAACAAACTTTAGTAAACATATTGTAGTCTGGTAGTCTCCAATAACAAAAAACATCTAAACAGAGAAAACAGATGTGATTAAAGTCTAATGAGAACTCAATATTCAAATCTAATTTCAAAAACAAATAAGATTATGGGTCTAATGAGAACCCATTACCAAATCTAATTCAAATTAGATAACCAATCAATAGTCGAAAGAAACTCCAAACACAATAACCATTCAAATAATGAAGCATGTAAAAACAAATTACAGAAATTATTAAGAAATATTTAAATCTAAAGAAACTAATGGTCAAATTATATATCAAATAATATCCCAAAAACCAATGTGAGTCATTTTCAATGAGAAAGATCTGATTTAGAGTCTAATGAGAACCCATTACTCAAATCAACTAGGTACTAGCCAGAAAAAGATTAAGGGTTTAATGAGAACCCATTACTAAATCTAATTCAAAAAACAACTACAACAAGAGTCCAGAAATTTTTAAAATAAACAAATGAACTATATGGTATCAGTCTGATGATGTTGTGGATAAATATGAATATCATCATGGAGAGAAATTTTTTATAGATATACTAATTAATCTTTTGAACGTTCATGCAAAGGAGCATAAGATCTATTTAATTGTACTTGTTTATTCAAACAAAAACTATTGTCCTGTAATTCTTTATTAATTTGTGAATCTTCAAGAAAATCTAACCTATTAAAATTTTTAGAATTAACTTCTTTTAAAATTATTGAATTACGATTAGGACTGAAATTATGCTTATTGAATTTTAGATAATGACCAAAAGCTTAATTCTCACATTTACTCAAATGTTCACCTATTCGAGCTTTTAAAGGTCTACAAGCTCTACCTATATATGAAGCTTCACAATCATTACATTCAAGTTTGTAGATACCACTTTTTGATAATTTATTAATTTTATCTTTCGAATTAAACAAATGTTTACTCAAATTATCAGTGCTCTTAAAAGAAATTCTTGTATCTATTAATTTATTATTAAATAATTTTGAAACTTTTTGAGAGATGTATTCATTCAGAAAAGGTAAAGCTGAATATCTAAAAAAATTTCTCTTCAGAAAGATAAGTCAATTCTTGTTCTCTTTTGTTTTTAATTTTCTGAATTAACCTATTAATGATATTAGGATTATAACCATTATTACAAGCTATCTGTTTAATAATATTCAACTCATTATTATAGTTAAAATGTGAAAGTGGGACATTAAGAATTCTATGAATGTAACAATAAAAAGCTGCCAGACTGATACCATATAGTTCATTTGTTTATTTTGAATATTTCTGGACTCTTGTTGTAGTTGTTTTTTGAATTAGATTTAGTGATGGGTTCTCATTAAACCCTTAATCTTTTTCTGGCTAGTAGTTGATTTAAATAATGGATTCTCATTAGACTCTAAATCAGATCTTTCTTATTGAAAATGACACACATTGGTTTTTGGGATATTATTTGATTTATAATTTGACCATTAGTTTCCTTAGATTTGAATATTTTTTAATAATTTCTGTAATTTGTTTTTACATGCTTCATTATTTGAATGGTTATTGTGTTTGGAGTTTCTTTTGACTATTGATTGGTTATCTAATTTGAATAAGATTTGGTAATGTGTTCTCATTAGACCCATAATCTTATTCGTTTTTGGAATTAGATTTGAATATTGAGTTCTCATTAGACTTTAATCAAATCTGTTTTCTCTGTTTAGATGTTTTTTGTTATTGGAGACTACCAGACTACAATATGTTTATATTATACTAAAGTTTTTTATTTGGAATTATTCTCAGATAATTACTTTAATTGATTTACACTAGCATTTTATAGTTTTTTTAAATTAATTTATTTGCTTTTGGAATCTCTCTTGACCTATGTGTAAATTTTCTATTTTGTATTAGATTTAGTAATGGGTTCTCATTAATGAGACCCTTAATCTTTTTCAGCATCTTATAACTTGATGGGTTCTCATTAGACCTTAATATCAAATTTATTTATTTATAATTTTATTTAGGAAATTTACATAGGTATTTGTTTTGGGAGATTACTGAATTACTTTATTTACAACAATTTTTGCAAATTTAAATGGGTTCTTTAATATTTACATTACACAAAAATTTTACAATGTCAATTATATACTCATGTTGGATGTCTTGAGTTCTGTGTTCACTTAGATTGTCATTTGTCATTTGTTAATTCAAAATTGAAGTAGTGTCACTTCAACTTCCGTTAGACTAACACGTGTTCGTGTATCAGTTGAGGACAATTTAAACAAATTTAAAATGTTCAAAATCTAAATATAGTTCACTCTAATCAGGGGATTATTTTTAATTCCAGCAACTGATGTTTAGAATGTAGTAACATAGGCACCACAATATATCTTCGAAATGAAAAAACCTAAGCACAGTAATCTACTTCATGAATCACTGCAGCCGTTGCATATAAGTAACGCAGGGTTTTCAAGGGTTTGTTATCTTAAGATATTTTACTTTGTGACGTCAATGTGTTGTCGAAAAGTTTCTTGTAACAAATACCTGACGAGTAAGTAATTCTTTACCTATTTCTTATTTTACATTTTCCAACTTTTATTACTTACTTGCAGGTATAGCTCTGAAGATGGCTCAATAGCCGAAAGCGCTCTGCGATTTTGGAAAAATTGAATTTTACACAGAATACAAATATGTTTTCTTGACTTTCTAGTCATGTGTACTCAGCTATAAAGATATTCACCTAAAAAAACAACACCGACTATGGCATGCTTGCGTGAATCACCCTGTACATTTACATTTATGTTCACATAACGCACAACTCAATTCAAAAGTCGACGTGTCTCGGCATTTTTTGTAATTTTCTAATATGATGACATATAGAATTTTATTCCATAAGTGGATTCCACACTGTATAATTGGTCTTCTCTGTATCTGTATCTGTAGAGTAAGGAGGGTGAGTGTGTGGGCTCACAGCACATGTGACCCATTGTACATCCTCCCGAGGAGTTGTCCTCCTAGGTCATTGTCCATCCTGTCCTTTTCAGGAAGGTGGACAGGTCACTGGGAGACATCTCCTTTATAATTGGTCTTTATAACGATAGTTCGACACCAGCGTAATGTTGAAATGAAAATATAAAAAAGAGTGTGATCTAATTTTCCAAAAATAATAAAAAATTGACTTTATACAATTATAAATTCTAGTTGAAATAACAAAAAATTATCTTACCGTTTGAAATATAACAAGTCCGTATATACAAACAGCCATTACAAAACAAAATACTTGAGCAACATTTCTATTTTTGTGAATTGTTCTCGAAATAAGAAATAACGACGAAAATCCTCTCTGAAAAATATAAACTATTACAAATATAAAATCCCTATCAAACAATCAGGACAATATCGACTTACCCTCTGTTTTATGTTATCCATGTAAACCAGAAGCGGGATACAGACTAATAAAAATAATACTGGAATTGAACACAGTAATGCGGTATCATTCCTGAAAATAAAAGAAAATTGAAATATTTGTGCCGTACACACAGCAAATGACTTAAACCTGGAGATTCACTTAATGATTCGTTGCTCGACGAAAGTCCCTCTCGTATTTTTTGGAGAGGTATAATATTTACGATAATAAAATGAGAAACTGGTGAATGTAATCAATAATTTCAAATAAGACGTTAAGGCATGTCGTGTTTGAAAGGCACTCACAATACCAACTTAGCTATATCAAGCTTAGGTGAGTTTTTATGGTTAACTTGAATGCCAAATAGCATATTTGGAAGGAAACATGGTATTTCTGATCTCACTATTGAATTCTTCATTAAATTTCAAATAATTGATGTACCTCACCAAAAATTTATCGTTTTAAGATATTTCAATTTCCATGGAAATTTGGAATTTTTGGAACTCACCTTTGGAATACTACCACTTGAACTATCAATATGGTCACGAAACAAAATGTCGAGCAGAAAAAATACATTGTAAGCATTCGGTCTTTCTCGAGTGTATACTGAAAATGAAAAAAATTACAAAAAATATAAAATGCGCTGTTAAATTATGGAAATATTCTCTATGGCCTAGAGGTTTGGCATTTTGACTTTAAATTAGTTTTTTGATATGTCTGTTTGGTGTATTTGTTATTTCGTTCCCAGTGTCGAATTTTTATTTCATTTGTCCCTGTCTGAATGTAAATTTACTTCAATGTGACCCATTAACAAGCGTACGGACCCTCTTGATAATCGAAATCTGTTTCGTTCCACAAAGTGAAATGGTCCAGCCGATTTGTAAATATCCTTTGTCGCCGTGCACTTTCAAAAATATTCATAGCATCTTCTTCATCGTCGGTTGAAGTTCCTCAAAAATATCTTGGATATCGTTTGTTAACATTGCAAAATTCAAAGGAAACAAAGTAAAAACAATAAAAATATTCACAATATAATTAATTAGGGTTATAAATGCCAAATTGTTGACAAAACCGACAGAACAGAGCAACTATCAAATCACGAAAACCTGGTTTTCCCATAAAGTTAACTTCAATCGATACCTCTTCCACCCAACAAAGTTAACTCCGTCATTTTGAGATTAACTATAACATGTCACGTCATTCTACAAGTTAACTTTTAGGTAAATGTCAAAATAGTTTTATAATACCCACCCTTAGTTGTAATATGTCTCTTACATACAAGTTATTCTTCGGAATTTTCCGATTGTTATTCGATAGTATTATGCGTCCGCTACATACATATATGCGACCGGCAAGGGTCTTGTCGTAATTCAATGGTAATTTAGTTGGAAGAGTCTATACCTGCGGAATCGCTAGCCATCACATTCGGCGCTTTCAGTACCTGTAATGTTTCACTTTGCATAAACAATATCACAGTTATTGCTTATATCAGTTATATCAATTGAATGGGTGGAGTTCAGTACCCACATTTGAATGAACTGGCAAAGGGTATTTGGCAGTGGTGTGAGCAGCGGAATATATGGATTTCTGCTTCACAAATACGGATTTCATATGTAAAATGATATTCCGAATTGAAACCTATTCTAGGATATTTGCCACAAGTAGAATGTACATTGTATGGAAAAATTCAGCGTTCAACAACCTTCAATGCTCTAATGACAAAACTAAACGTACGGTGCGCTCAAAAAGTTATTACTTGGAAAAAACTATTTAGTCAAGTAGATATTCATGAAAAATGTATAGATACCTTGGATTCTTTGATAGGATCTCTAAAATTGAGTAATAAAGTACGACAGTGTTCGGTTCGTAGCCTGTCGATACTTCTTGCATCGATTGCTTTCATTAAATATTCATTAACTTCATCTTCGGGATTTTTTTCTCTCTCGACGGATTCGCCGAAACCAAGTCTGTAAATGAATACACAAAACAATAAACTAAAAATAATTGTCGGAGGAAATTAAAACTAACTTGGATGAGTGACCGTGTTGAGAACCGTGTCCCATTATTCTCATTTCCTTAGCGATATTTCCATTCATCGGATGATTTTGGTAGGGCACTAATGAGTCCTGGAAACAAACAAAGATCGATTTAATATAAGTAAAACAGAACTAGACCTGTTGTAACTGACCGGTAGCCCAGGACAGGGTTCATTATTTCAGATGAATCCTTTACACCTAATCTAGTTAAGGAGGTGAGTTGTGAACTAATTAATTCGAAAATAATAGCAACTCCTTGAAGTAGATTGAATTTTGTTATAAAAGGTGTGTCAAATTCGATAATACAACTTTGGAAGTATGGACCATGAAAGAGGGTGGAGGACATTGAGAAAATCGCCGTCTTTTGAAACAGAAAGTTCTTTTTGTGTTTCATGAGATATTGGACGAATGTTTGCGTAGAAAAAGAATATAGGCTCAATTGAAGCCCGTTGTAATGACAATTCAAATGCGTTTTTTTGTACCACTGATGGAATGGAAGATAGACAGTTTACTGAATATAGTATAAAAGTGAACTATTGCACCTTAAATATCTGGAAAATAGTATGACAAAAAAATAATGACGAACATTGACTTGACACTAATTGGGTACTAACCATTTGAGACCCATAAGAATCTTTCAACATGAGGCCAAAAAAATCATAGACAAATAAGTTTTTTTTGATCTTTTGTTTGTCCAAAAAATGGTTGCCATTTAGCATGAGATGGATAAAAAAATCCCATTGTGAAAAGTGGTACATATACCACTTCTGAACCTCAATAAGTCCTGTTGTAAAAAACAGAAATTGTTTTAAAAAAACATCTCCCTAATTGGCCCGCTATGTGAGAAAGTATTGATTTTTGAAGCCATAAAGAGAACCGCAATAATTTAATTTGCCATATGTGGAGCTAGTGGTATGTTATATGATTTAATAATATATTAGGGTGCGATTACTGAATTGGATGCTGTTGAAAAAGACGTATTTGGATTGGGTGGGGCAGTTGTCACAAAACTATGTACCCGCATTGATGAAGTACCTATAAAACTTTTTTTTGATAATTTTTCCTCCAATTATAATGTCATCCAATACCTTCAAAATAAGTTCATTTATTGTACATGCACTGCTAGAATCGACCGATTTAGACAACCTCCATTGGAATCGGATGCAGATTTGAAATATTCATTCAAATTATATGGTGTCAAAGAGTGGAATAATGTGCATAAAATGCTTAAAGTCTCTATCTTATTAAAAATTATAAGGATTGGTACCGAATTTTTGTGAATAGCGTTTACATTACCGCATCATAATTGCCAATTTTTCAAAGTATTGAAATGAATATAGTATGTTATACTTCAGAAAAAGACATATGTCATCGCAAACTTTTCTGTTGACGTATACAGGGTGTTTTCAAATGACACTTACATCGTTTGCAGGTAGATACCAATCTTAAAATTGGACAAAATGATTAAAGGATTAAGGGGTCCAGCACATTTACTTTTCGAAATGCAGGGTGTTAAAGTTTTGAGAAATTAAATGCTTCAATTCGATAACTTTAAAATTTATGAATAAATTGATTTGACATTTGGCAGGTTGTTTTTAAATGTGGAGGGGCATACGTTGACGAAAAAATATTTTTCATTTTCAGATCCAGTGGTGTAGATTTGGAAGAATATGTTACCTATCCCCTCCCATTTTTTACGCCACTGACGTTTGAAGCAATTTTCATTGAATTTTGTATTCCTCAATGGTTTTCACGTGAAAAACGAATAACCTTTACGTATCATAAAATTTGTACTTTTCAAGATATTTAATGATTTCATGAAGTCTGCAAGATCACTTTTTAATAATTATAGTCTAGTAGGGAAGTGAGTTTTCTGCGAAAAATAGTTCTGATGATTTAAAAAATAAGGGGTTCGGTTTTTTGGATTCAGAATTAAATTCTGAGTAATGGGAATTTTTGAATTTTTTTGCCAAAAAAAATTGTAATTGTTATAACCAAAAAACGGAGACCCTCATTTTCTCTATACGTTTTTTG
>CAJUYI010002851.1:0-27603 GCA_910591695.1 Galerucella pusilla | reverse complement strand
CAGGAAACGGTTGGTGAAATCGGACATTAATTTCATTCACCAACTTTTAGCAGCCTGTATCTTCCTATTGAACAGATTCCAACAAAATGAAAAAAACTTTGAGGTAATTTGAATTTATTTGGAAAGTTTGTGGCACATAAACAGTTTATAAACATTTTTTCACTCACATTAAGTTGATTTAGAAACATTTCAACATACACACTGAATTGTCTTCATCCTTGTTTCTACACTGGCTAGAGTTATATTTTAGTCAGGTTACAGGGTAGAATGTACTTTTAAAAGTAATTTCAGTTTATAAAATGAAGATTGATGTCGGTAATATAAGGAACTTTCACAGGTTTTCCAAAGTTCTCACATGTATAGTAAGCGCCTGCATTAATATTGAAACAGAAAAAAGATGGGAGGAATGACTTACATAATGTCGCAGACACAGACAAGTTACATATTGGAAAACTTCGTTTGGACAAAATATCCTAGCCTTATACTTACCTAACCGTCATTTGAAACATGAAGAAAAAGTAGCGAGGAAATTTTTGGAATCGAGACAGTAAACTGAAATTATTACAAATATTCCTCAATGTCCAATGTCCAACTAAGCAGGGTGAGGACCAATAACGTTTGAATGATATACATGCCTTGTTAACAATTTGTTTATCTCCAGAATATTTGATACGAGACTCCTCCATGATGATGCCAGATCACGTATGAGAAAAATAGTAAGTTACAGATTGAAGCATTATTTTCTGTTTAAAATGTAATGAAAAAGTGGAAAGCATTGGGAGTGCGCACAGGGAAAAATCTCAATTTTTGGACGAACATGAGTTAACGATGGATTCCCATGTTTTGAAGGGTGCTGGATCCGATGAGAAACGGGATCCTCGGAGCTGTAGGAACTGTTTGTCCAGGAAAATTCCTTCTTAGGCTCACAGAGCTGAGCTTAGGATTTCTGAAGAAAAATATGCAAACTTGAATGACCCGGAGAACTTTTGTTGGCGAAAAGTGCACGAGTATTGTGGTAAACTCCCCAAGCAAAAATGGAAGTGACAGTTCTTTAAGTGCAGTAGCTGAGTAAATCGTGAACTTGCCTTTTTTTCCTTAGTTTTTAGGGAATTTGTTAATTTGCGTTAAAAAAAACAATAAATATATTTTTATCCGTAGTTTGTTTATTGGACTCCATTCACCTATACTCCACGTTCAATTTAGGATTTTTTTTGAATTTTTCAATAGATTCAACAGCAGAAATTGAGTTTTAAACAGAAAAATCAGTTTTTCTTAAAATGTGAACAATCTGAGTTACACGATATTTCCCTGTGATCTTCATTTGAAATAGGTATGACCAGCCCATGTTCTATCAATGACATAAGTAGAGTAGTTTAAAACATTTTAGTTTGGTAGCCTCAAGCTACTGTCACTTTGTTGGGATCTGTCAATGGGATTTTATTCATTATTGTGCTTTTATTTCGTTTTTAATTGATATTTGTATATTAAAGGGCTTTTTTTCTGCACCCACATGTAGGTAGGTATATTATCCATTTCCTGCACAGTTTAGAGAATGGAAATGTAGGCCATATCGGTTAACTGAACGTGTATGATTTCATATACATCCTAGAACGTATATAAAATCCACCAATCAGTATTCGCGTTTAGTACTCGTCATTCATATTTTTTCAATTTAAAGAAACGTCAAAATAACTTGTCAAAAAAAGTCTCCCTCAGAAGCACTGGATCAAGAATATTTATCCACAAAAAGAGACTTGGATAAAATAATCCGTATAAATTAATAACAAATACTAAAAACAGAATAAAATGGGTATTTAAGGGACTATGTAATACTTCTGACGTATGATTATTATGGATCTCGGTGGTCGAGTGGTTAACATACCAGACTCTTACACGGTAGACCCGGGTTCGATTCCCCGTGGAGCGACTTTTTTTTTATTGTTGATTTCATTTTCAAATAATTATTCTGCTTGATATTGATAACGACAACCGGTAGACGCCTGAAATATTTTGCATTTTGCATATTTATTATAGATAAAGGTACGGTACTCTCACATTTTACCTTACAAAATTTTTAATTGAGTGCTATTCGACATTACTATTTCACGAGAGAAAAACTAAAAAATTATATGTTTAAACGTTTTATTTATTGCAAACTTCAATTATACAAAGCCAAAAAAATAATAACATTATGAAAAAAAATTACTTATTCACTTATGTATAATAAAAAGTACAATTATTATAATTGTACGTTGTAGCATTATTTTGGGGATTGTTTTGCATCATAACCTGTGATGAATTTAAATTAGAAACTGAGGATTTCTTTTCTTTATTTTCATTTTCTCGAAGGTTCTCTATAAGGTGGAAATGGTGTTCTTCATTTAATTGTAAATATGGTTTCAAAGAATGGGCAGAAGAATGTCCTGTAAGCTTAATTACTTCTTGTTCACTAACTCCTTCTTTTGCTAATGCAGATATTGCAGAAGCTCTATGTGAATGATTGGTTATTTTTATTTTTTTTGTGTCTATATTTTGTGTCAATTGATTCTGCCGATATTTTCGTCCACTTTGAAATTGTATTAATTCCCAATGGTGAATTTTTGTACCATATTCCTTTCTCCCAATTTGAATGTTCTGTTAAGAATAATCTTGTTGCTGCTAGATAATGGTTGGATTCTCTTTTTTCAATAATTTTCAAAAATAAACGAACGGGGCACAAATTGTTGTTAGCATTATTTCTTAGCAGCCACTTACTGCCAGATAAAGCTTTTGATCCTCCTTGTGTCGTTTTGGAAAAGATTAGATTATATTCTACCCTGCCAGTAAAATTACCTTTATTATCATATTCTTTTTTAAAGTAATTAATATCACAATTAGCAGCTTCATTTCCTCGCCATGCTATTTAGAACGAACATAAAAGAAAAAACTTTTTTTGTAACCCATCAGGATTATCTTCAGAATAGCTTTCTACCATTTCCATTAATTCTTCTTTGGTAAACGCGTTAGAACTTCTTTTTCTGGTTTCAGGTTCAACCTGAAGCTTTTTACGTTTGGTATCCCTGGCCAATCTAGCAAATTTATAGGTAATATCTTTAACTGGATCAATTTTGATGTTAAATTCTAGAAAATATTTTTTCTGAACCATTTGAGCAGTCGTATTCCAAAGTGTTTTCACACTAGCTTCAGTATAATCAGTTCTTTTTTTTTTCATGTTAAAACCATAATCTTCAAGAATTTTTGCTATAATTTGTTCAGAAGTATCCTTTTCTAACGTATAATCACGTGCGTACAGAAACATTCTAAACTGTTCCCACGCAGACTTTTTTGTCTTCATTGTATTTCGCGGTATACTTTGCTTAATTGTACTCTCTATTCTATTTATTGAATTATTTCCAAATCTTGTATTATTCATGTTAATTATACTTATTTAAATTTTTGAAACAGTTTTAATAATTTTTAGACCGTTAAATAAATGAATAAACAACTTAGTTTCCTTAGAAACCACTAACAAAGATTTTATATTGAAATGTATCACAGAGTGATAGAATTTTATAGGTACATATAGATTTGATATATTAAACGTCAAAAAATTGCCGCGACAAGACAAAAAATTGCCAGTTCAAAACCTTCAAATTTTGCCCTTTATCAATTTACTCTAGTGGAATAGTCATAATAATATTGTCCGTTTTTTTATTATCAGATTTCTGGGGAATATATAATAGTATATTATTAAACAAGCAATTTATGATAGCCATAATTCACGATGGTTGACGTTTGCGTCACGAGCCGCAGGCGAGGGGCGCAAGTCACCCAAGTGAATTATGGCCATAAATTGCGAGTAGAATACTATACTTTGTCCACGACACTTAATTTATTTATTTAAATAAAAGTCAGTAGCGATTTGGCATATTACTAACCTCAAAATGTTGTGGCAGCTACTTCAAATAATTTGACATATTTAGAGATGGGCGATACTGTAGAAAGTATCAATACAACGTACCGTAATATATAAATATATTGTTTTAAAATACTTAATATTAGAAAATATCGTTATGAAAAGTATCAATACTGAAAATTACAATATTTTATAGATACGATATATGTCAGAAACAAATTTCCTGAACAAAATACACAGATTTAATAGTTTATTCCATATTGTTCCCCATCTCTAGTCGTGAATTATAAACCATAATACACTACAGTGTATTATAAACCATAATTCACGACAGTTGATATATGGGTACCATATACCTTTAGTTAGGAGGTAAAATATTGACTTATTATTAGGTGGTCGTGGACAAAATTGTTAAAACACCTTCGTGACTATTATTATCTTTCGATTCAATTTACCAGTGAATATAATATGGTGTTAATATCAATTTGAATAATAATTTGAAATAATAATCGATAGACATTTACAAAATTCGACTCATTTCATATATCAATAATAATTAAAACTAGCAATTTGCATTGATCTACTTCATTTACTTTACTACATCAAATAAATGGATACTAGGTACCGAAATAATTAAATGATGATCAAATATTGAAGATTTAACAATAACCATAGTGCACAACAATACGTTGATGTGACAATAACACCAATTTGTAATATGTGTCAGGACTACATTGGAACGATATTTATGTTTATTCATAATTTATATATTTATGATATTTACACGTGAAGAAAATTTTGTACACGTTTCTAGTAATCATTATAATTAAGCTAGTGCTGTGTTAGTAGCAAACTATAACAACTGAATTCCTGCATTGCGGGACATTTTAATGAATCGTTTTATTAATAAAAAATGGCATGAGTCAGTAGAAACAATTAATTATTGAATGATTATATTAGGACGAAAATATAGTTGGTTGTTTTGTTACCGCTATAATCAATCTTCATTTTTGTTGTTCAAGTCTTTGAAAAAAATTCATCGGGGTCAAAACAAGATACAGGGTGCTTTTGCACTGAACTGTACACAGTCTATTCTATCATACGAACATAAATCATGAATATACTCAAAAGTTCTAGTACCAGCGAGATTTATTTTTAAGGTATGAAAGCTCCAGTGAAGCTCACGAGTGTTTGTTTTCAATAGACTCACTTGAGACGTTTCTCGGACAACACGAGTATGTAGAGTATGAGCTTCTTGTAAAAAATTGTTCATTTAAGTCTCCTATTAATTATTTTATTACCTGTCCGATAGCTAGGACCATGCTCCATTTTCAAGTCTATTTATCGGCCGTCATTGGTATAAGAGCTTTTTAACAAGACCCAAAAGGATACCACAGAGCCTGACTGGACACCGATCTGAACTGACAGAAGAAAAAATACGCCAATGGTTCGATGAGGTAAATAATTATTTAAAAGAAAATCAAAACAATGTAACCGAACCAAATAGAGTTTATGTCTGCGACGAAACGACCGTTTTTTGTGCCAAAAGGAGAAAAAGTTCCAACTAAAAAGGGTGATAAAACTGTATACAATTACTGTAATTTTTATGTCCAATGCTGCTGGGGATCTGCCACCACCGTTTATTATAATATATTCTTATAAGAGAATTTCAAAGGAGGTCATTAATAATGTTCCAAAATCGTGGGAGATTGGCAAGTCAGATAATGGGTGGATGACAGAACGCTCATTTTTTTAATACATAGCAAACGTTTTTATTGTATTTCAAATCAATTGGAATTTATGTTTTTGTTTTATTATATATCCCACCTATGCCGATAATCGAGACATATTCCGTCCGATAAGTAGAGCTTCACTCTGTTAGAGCGTCCGCTGACTGGGACAAATGTACCTTTTTTAATAAATTATCGATTATTAGACAACTATATTTATTATTATCGAAGAAGATGATATATTACTATAGGCAAAGAAATATAGGAACCTGAAATGCAATCCGTGTCAGTGATTTTCCAGAGCATATATTTTTTCTGAACGCTTTTGCACTAAACTGTACACTTTCTATTCTATCATATGAACATAAATCATGAATATACTAAAAAGTTCTGGTACCAGCGAGATGTATTTTCAACGTATGCAAGCTTCAGTAATGCTCACGAAATTTTGTTTTCAATAGACTCACTTGAGACGTTACTCGGACAACACGAGACGAGACTTCCATTGGTCTTTTGGAAAAATAAATACAATTCTGAATTCAAGTTGAGTTGATGACTTGATATTTTTTAAGCATACCGTCTACTCCAGTTCCGGTAGAAAGATTATTACCTCGTGATGCGTTAAGTATAATATTATAATAAAAATGTAGAAATCGCCTCAACAACGAATGTGTATACGATGTCTAGCCAACTGAGTGGAAAACTGAAGCATCCATGGAACAGAAGCATGTTAGATTTTCATTTAATACTATGATTATGTTAAGTTTGAGTTTCTGTTTTGTCAAGTTTATTAGATTCCTTATTAGGCCAAGCAACGGAGCAAGCAAGTATAGAAATTTTTGACAAAAATACTAGTAGAAAACAGATGGTGCCATCAAATATGGGACTTCGGTATATAAATGAAGGAGAAATAATTCAAAATCACTTCTGGAAAAGTTTCCTCTATTTACAGAAAACTAAGACCAGTTACATTTTGAGAGCTGAAATAAAATTGGTTTAAATAGGGTATTTTATTATAAAACAACTATACTCCCTGTGGTTAATGGACACCGTCCGAGACCATCTTTCTCTCACACACACACACACACACACACACACATTATAAAACAAGCTCTAGAATATTTATTAAAGATTAAAAAGTTACCTTCGAATAGATTTCCCAAGATTGCACTAAAAAGAATGTGTCAATTAAACCAGCAGAATAAAATAGTATCAAAATATAACTGGATCAGCCAATCAAATGACATCCTACATAAAATCGGAGCACTTGATATTGATACTTTTGATTCGGACAGAATCAGCACTATTTTAGAAAAATTTGAGCAACATAGTCATATAGAAGATCGGAAAAAAAATACTTTTGAGTACATACTGCCCAATGTATAAGCAAATTCTAGAAGGCAAACATCCTTTCCATTGTACAAATCACTAAGATCTCTCCATAACTCTACATATTAAACGCTTAATTTCACAGATACGCACTCACAATAGTAATATAATATACATGTATGTTAATAACAATGCATACACAATAAAAACCAATAAAGTATGTACTATTTGTAACTGCCTTGCTTTAGAATCTCTACAACACCTATTTTTTGTTTGTTTGTCCAGTGTATGAAGGAACTAGACGTCCCTTTCTTGAAATATATCAATTCGTAACTGACATTGAATCAATAATAAATAATGAAGCCGAACCACAAATTCTCTATCAAATATTATATGACATAATAAAGAGAATATTAAAAATCAGGTCTTTCATTGTAAACGAATAATATCACCTCACTCTTGTCAAGATATGTTACTCAAACCTAATCTGCTATAAAATTTATCATTGAAATATATGTTTTGAATTAGCTAATATTGTTATAAATGTTGTCACCCTTGTTCATGTATCCTCATACGAAAGAACAACAAAGATCTATCTATCTACCCAATATGAGACATTACGTAGTATCATTTTGATGTTTTGGACAGGGAAATGTTGTTCAGTAATTTTTTATGAACATTTATAACGAAAAAAACCTTCTTTTCTTGGCTTTTTTCATATAGCGTGAAACGTTCTGAAGCAATATCGATGGTATCCATAGGTAAATTGTAGATAATTAAAATACGAACAGAATGGTGGGTCGAACGAGTCAATTGGATAATCAGGAACCGGAAAAATCAGGAAAAACCACAAAATTGGTAATTTTTTTCAAAATTCATATCTCCGTCATTTTCCAATTAAAAAAGCTGAAACTTGGTACAGAAGAAGTTCTTCGTATGCCCTTCATATGCGCGAAGAGCAGATGCCAAGCGACGGTAACTTTAATCGCAGTTACAATTTCAATTTTTTCATATGATACCGTCAAACGGGGTTATTTCGATCATGCGGGGAAAATTTGGCCGATCATGTGGGGAAAATTTGGTCAAGCACGCCACTGTGAAGAAAATAGAGCGTAAAATGAAGCGCTTGCGTTTTTAACCCACCAACAGCTGTCCACTGGTTCAGTGAGAAGGAGCGGGTAAATACACGGCTCCATCAACTGCGCAAGTCCAAGTAATTGAATTAATGGCGGGAGTTTCTGCACTACATTTAATTCGAAAAACTTGTCAGTGTCACTCACTTCACTTCAAATGAATATGTAAATTACAGAAATAAAAGAAGAAGAAAGAAGAAAGAAGAAAGAAGAAAGAAGAAATAAGAAAGAAGAAAGAAGAAAGAAGAAAGAAGAAAGAAGAAAGAAGAAAGAAGAAGAAGGAAAAAAACAAGAAAACGCAGGCCCAAACCCGGTTGATCAATATGTATAGAAATATCAGAAAATGAGAAATTGAAAACTAAACAAAAAACAAGAAAACCCAGTCCCAAACCCGGTTGATCAAAGTGTAACTATGTATAGAAATATCAAAAAATAAGAAATAAAAAACTAAACAAAAGAACAAAAAAACCAAGCACCTAATCCGGTTTTGAACCTACGACCCCTGAGTTGTAAGCTCAATACCCTACCAACTGCGCTAATCAGCTCACATTCAGATACATCGAATAGAAGGTTAAAAGCTGCTTGGACGCATGCGCACCTCAAATACTAAATTTGAGGTGGTGGGTGGAGCCGTGTTGTATATTTACCCGCTCCTCAGTTAGAGAGTAGACGTGATCGAGTGTAGAGTGTGTAGTGATACATAAGGTAAGTATGTGTAGGTAAACGTGTTTATAAAGGGTTGAAAATTGGCTTAAATGCGAAAACGATAGAAATAGAGGAGTGTTACCCAAAACTGTTTCTCCGAAGCTTTTGAAGGAGGCTGTGGAGTCAGATGGTCTCAAATCTCAAGCCAACTCTATTGCAGGGTTCAAAGCATGTGGCATCGTTCCATTCAATCCGGACAGTGTTCTAAAAAAAATTCCTCGTAAAACAATTGAGGATACCCATTAAACATCATGGACAGGTGCTATAGTAGAACATCTTGAACAACTTCGGACGGGTCCAGCGAAGACTGTGAAACGCGGAAAAAAACTCAATGTATCTGCAGGAAAGAGCATAGAAACATCGGATCTGTTGATGACTAAATCCAAAGCCACTTCATAAAATATCAAAACCAGAAGAAAGAGACAGGATGCAAGTGAAAGCGAATCAGAAGAAGAACATGGACAAACTGAAAATATGAATATAAGTGACACTGAGTCAGAGAAAGAGTCGGATTTAGAGGTTGTAGAATCAGAGAAGTCATTCACAGAAGAATATGAAATAGGAGAACCCTCTCCCTTAAACGAAACATTAGCAGAAATGCAAAATTCTGATGTTTTTATCGTGAGCGACTTCGTATTTATTGGTGAAATTTAAGACCAACAGACGGGACAGACATTTTATTGCCAGGATTTAAGCTATTTCAGACGAAGAACTAACTGTTAATGCAATGCACAAGAAAGACTAAAAAAGACGTTTTTTTGTGTATCCGAAAATTCCAGACCTCTCAATAATAACGTTAGAGCAGATTGAGAGAAAAGTCAACCTGAAAGGGGAAAAACTCGGAAGGCACACCTTTCATTTAAAAGGAGAAGAACAAAATCTTCTGGAATGAATTTCTGTTCAGTTATTTTGAAGTTTTTTTTGTAGAGCTGAGATTTTTATGTTTGTTTTTTTATTTATCCAAGTTTATACTGAACTCGTAATATTATGTTCCTATATGTTTTATTTTTATTTATATAGTTTTTGTGGAGTTTTTTTTACGTTTATCAACCCAGAGCTATGAAATAAGGCTGAATAAATAAGAATTTTCCTATTTTTTGTTGAATGTATCAACCTGAAATAAAACAAGAAATGAATTCGATGTTTTTTTTTTAAATTTGTTGATCGACTTTACCTTTTGAGAATGTAAAGTCAATTTTTCGATGTTTTTGAATAGGTGATCGACTTTACCCAAAATGCGGGAAAAAGTCGATCACTCACTTAGGACAAAATAAAAATTGAATTGCAAAACTCAAAAAAATAGTAATGGTTCCATCAAATTGCTCAATGTTCAAGGTATCTCCATTTTCAATTTTATTTTGATAAATTGAATCATTCAGGTGCTATGCTAAGAATACCTTGATTTTTGATCGAAATTACCCCGTTTACCCCGCTTGACGGTAATTTTCAAAGTGTCTGGATGCGTGGTCGATTGTCCGATTTCGAATTTGAAAACGATTTTGAAAAATGTAAATGTGAAGCAACAAAACGTATATTTTCGATTTCTATAAAAACTATGCGAAGTCGGCCAAAAACGCCCGAGAATACCGATAAAAATGACCCAGCGACGGAAAGTACCGGGGATTAAGCTTCATTTGGGTTCATTCAATTACTGTTCTAAGACTATCCGGAGTTTGCGCAGTCGAAATTGGCTTGTTCGGGTTTTAACAGGATGGTTCTGACACCCGCAATTTGGCGTTCGGGTTTATTTTAGAGCAGTTCTTGGACGGTTCGAAAAACGTCTTAAGCCAGTCCCCAGTCTCGAGCTAGGACGATTTTCGGATTATTTTTTACGCAAGCTCAAATCATTTGAAAAAATGAGAAAGGTGGGAGCTATTTTGAAAATTCGCAGAGGTTTGTTTATTGTGTGCTGTTTTTTTTGGATATTTTACTTTTTGAATTCAATATTTACCAAATCGATGCTAATGATTTTATGGAAATATTTGGAAATAGTTCATCATCATCAAGTGAAGACGATGTTCTTCTTGATGTGATCAATAATCTTATAATACCGGAAGTCTTACAGGATCATAATATGAAGAGTTATCATCAATGGTCAATTTAATTGGGTCCGTTCTGTTCTATAGACAATGCGGGGTGTTCGGGTTTTTTCAAACTTTGATCAATTTCAAACGGTCCGAAAATAGTTCTTAGGACTTTATAAAGTATGCAACTAGTTCTGCGCAATTCCAAATTGGTTTACGGACTGTCCAGAAACAAAACCCGAATAAAGCTTTATTAGATATACAAGCACGCTAGCGCTCGGTGTGATACTTCATTTTAAGCGGTGCTTTTGACCAACTTCGCATTATTTTATTACAAATCTAGAATATATGTTTTGTTGCTCTAACTTGACACTTTTCAAAACTTTAATATCGGACAAACGACAATGCATCCAGACACTTTGAAAATTATCGTATGAAAAAATTAGAATTGCAATTGCGATAAAAGTTATCGTCCCTTGGCGTCTGCTCTTCGCGAACATAGAGGGCATACGAAGAACCTCATTTTTACCAAGTTTCGGCTCTGGCAATTGAAAAATGACGAATATATGAATTCTCAAAAAAATGACTAATTGTCTGGTTTTCCCTCATTTTCTCGGTTCCCAATTATCCCATTGACTCGTTCGACACCTCTTTTTGTTCGTATTTCAATTATCTACAATTTACCCATACTTACCATCGAGATTGCTTCGGTACGTTTCACGCTACATGAAAAAAAAAACAAAAAAGAAGGTTTTTTTTCGTTATAAATGTTCATAAAAAAATACTGAACAACATTTGCGTGTCCAAAACATATCAAAATGATACTACGTAATGTCTTTTATATGATGGTACCATCCGTTTTCTACTAGGATGTTTATCAAAAATATTTACCTATTGCTTGGTGTATATTTGTAACACCAAACAACAATTGGGATTGAGATTCTCCTTCGAGACGCGAGACGGGACTCTCCTGTAGTCGTTTGAAGTCGCTGCAGAGACATGCTGCAGCTGCAGGCGGCCGAGGCAAGAGGCAAGCGACCGAGATAGGACAGGAGAAACCTAGAGGGCTCGTTCGTAGCATGCGACAGAATAACAGATCAGTACTTCTTTTGCTGTTAAGAGAGAAGGATGTAGAATGTCTGCCAATAAGAATAAAATTATCAAACCAATTTTATTGGAGGAAAATCAGGATTTAATATTATACTATTTATATAGGAAAAGCAAGAGAGCGCAGCAAATACTTCTCCTCTTTACAATATCTCTGTAACTTCCTAGTTTAAGGTCGTATAAAGTTGGGTTTTGCTCAACTAAATCTATAAGTAGATCTTCTTCTTCCCCTAAAAATAGTGACGACTTTGATTGCGATAGCGTATTATTCACTATTTTATCCATTGTTCACTATTTTATCTATTGTTTGATAATAACACAACAATACACGATTGCTGCAGAACGACTGCCTCGTGCCTCCACACTGGTCCGGACGCAGATGCGCGCCCAAGCAGCAGAGACAGGGCGAGACACCTAGTAAGCCAGTTGCTGCTGCAGCGTGTATCGAACGGTGTATCATTAGAATTCATTAGAACAGTAGTGTCTCAGCCTCTTGCCTCGGCGGCCTGCAGCTGCAGCATGTCTCTGCAGGGACTATCGAACGACTACCTTTATTCTATGCTTTATTCGATCAACGAGACGAGACAAGCGTTGATCTCGCGAATTTCACAAATCATTATAGTTGCTTTTTGGCGTATCGTTGATTATTGGTATGTTGTGAGTTCATAACGTCTGGAATCGTATTTTCACAACAATAAGTAGCAATTATCGAAAATACTTTCTCCGAAAAAAAATCCAAATAATCATTGGTAACATCTGAGAAGATGAGAAGTGTATTTGAACTAAATAACAATGTATATATAAATATTTCACCTCACGTAAAACGTTCACCTTTCTTGGAAAGCTGGAAAGAATAAATTCTAAACACAGACTTGGTATCCAGGGACTAATGGACAAAAAGGTCAAATACGTTTGGGTTGAGCAAAAATAATAATAATAATGTTTATGAGTGGGCTAGGTTTCAATAATATAGGACGATGTCAATAAAAGCATAGAACTTTTGCTGTTAGTCTCAAGAGGGATTTAAAAAAGAACCAACACGTTTGAAACAAATAAAAATGATGGAAAAATGATCCATCCTTCTATTGAAAGAATCCGAAATAAAAATTTACAAATTAAATTATATTTGTTACTAAATTAAACTAAAGCGTTAATTAAGACCGAATCAAAAACCAATAACTCTCTATTGTGAGCTCCAACCAAATTTTAATCAAGTTTAAACAGGCAGGCATTCACCGTCGAAATCTAATATCGGTAAATGGACTGAATTCCATTGGATACTAAGTGGACAATTTATGACGTTAGTGGATGTGTGCTTTTATGCTGTATTGTAGCCTCAATGTTGACGTACCGGCTTTTCCATAGGTCCAGTTAATAATGTATTAACCTCTGCCCCAGTTACTATTCTGGGTCTATTAACCATTGTGTAAAGTGGTCGAGAGAAATTCGTTCATTTAGATCGAGCTTAGATATGATAGAAACTTGCAGGTAAAGATGCAAGAATATGATACGAGTTTCTACTGAACGACGGTCAGGGCGCTGAAGTTCTCGTTGATAGGTTGTTTCATGATATTCCACACAAAAATATGGAGAATGTTGAAGAAGGGAATATTTTGAAGTTATTCAAATACACAGTTGGACAAGAAATTAATGATTTTGGTTCAATGATCATGGTTTAGGTAAGTGAATGTTATTGGAACTTTAGTTCATTGCGTCAGGTTATGTTTGAGCGACCGGGGGTCGCGACGCACAAGATTTGACCGTTACGTGACGTTAAGTTACGTTGCTTCGTTATGTGCCTTGCTTGCGTGCGTGTGCTCTCTCCTGAGTATCTCTCTCGTTTACGAAGCGCGATTCATATGCTTCGGCCGGGAATCGAACCCGGGCCACTCGCGTGGCAGGCGAGCATTCTACCACTGAACCACCGATGCTACATTGAAATTTTATGCAAAGCTGGTATTCGCAGTGCTGGGGATCTAATTGAATTTGTTCGGATAAATTTTTACTACTATTTCCATAATTTTTTTTTGCGCGATTGATCTTTTTTGTTTATTCACAGTATCGGTTGTCAGGACGGTAGGTTGTGTTCACTGGTTTCTAAGTTTAACACGTCGGTAAGTGATTTACTTACCGTTCAGACGTCGAAAAGTAATAAATAGTATCAGAACAATTCCACCAAAATGCAAAATATATTTTAAACTGATCAAGAAATATAAATGTCACTTTTGACATTCCGTTCATTTCGAAGAAATTTGAATTATTTTAGTCGGAATTTATTTCAATTCGATCGCGCAAAAAATGATGTAAGCATCTCGAACGTTAAGGGTAATTACAACGTTTGCATGTCTGTAGATTCCTCTCGTAAAATTGGAGAAAATGATAGGAGGATTAGGGGGTCTAGCACATTTACTTTTCGAAATACAGGGTGTTGAAAGTTTGAAAACTTGAATGTTTTAATTCGATAACTTTTTTGAACACATACTAGTGGACTGCCCCTTAAATTCCAAGCGTCGTCAACAACTGGGAATGGAAACAACTGTAAAATAAATATTAATGTGCCCGAGCCAAATAACTTTAGCCATCCAATTCCTGAAAGAAGAAAATCTACTGAACAAAATTTGATTACTCTTTTTTTATTTTTTGTCTAATCCTACATATATAAAACCTATGTAACACATTGTGTGTATTGAACCCAGTGCTAATGGCCAGATCTGTCACAAAGCACGTTAAGCTGAATAAAAAAAAATTCGATATCTTTAAAATGGATGGATAAATTGATTTGACATTTGGCAGGTTGTTTTTAAATGTAAAAGGGCATATTTTGATGGAAATAGTAGTTTGTGCAACTAGTGTGGATATGATGGCCATATCGCACGAGGACGAAGTTTGATCAATCGTTCAAGTGCGATATGGACAATCCACAAGAGTCGAACAGCATATTTTTTCTACGACCCACTTAAGAAGAAATCTGGAAAATAAAAATTTCTATAAACTGTAATATAACTTCAAATTAAAAATTCAACAATTCAATTTTATGTTTCTACTAATTTTTTGTGGTAAACGTACAGTTCTTGAATGTCCAATTTGTATAATGGTACGGTTTCCCTTTTTAAATATACGATGTCGTTATGGGTAGATGTTGCAGTCGGACTCCCTCATGAAGGGTACCGTACCATTATCTATAATAATGAATATTCTGCTATATATTTCAAACGTCTACCTGTTGTCGTTATTAATATCAAGCAGAATAATTATTCAAAAATAAAATTATCAATAAAAAAACATCTTCGCGGGGAATCGAACCCGGGTCTACCGCGTTTGCTTACTACTCGACCACCGAGGAATATGCAAATTGTTTATCTATAACGTCAGATGTATTACAAAATTTTTGCTAAAAGGAACTAAAGTTCCTACCATGTGTCCCGCGACACGTTCTACCTTTTTTTGTCAAGTTCGTTACATTGCAAGTACTTGTTTATTTATTTGAAATTCAATTTTACTCATACCTAACAAATTCTTCGAGAGAAAGGATTCGCATTATTAAAAAATCGTTAGCTTCTTCCCATAAATAATAATCTCCTGGAAGAGTAACTTTCATATACCAACAAACTCCCTCGTCATTAAAACAATGCATTCAATTTTTCTTGAGACTTCCCGACCAGCTAACAAGGTAGTGTTTCCAATTACAATTTACTGTGAAATATACGAAACATTAACCAAAAAAAAAACAAAGCAAACCGGAACATTTTTACCAAAATAAGGCACAGACCGGAGAATGGTATCACCTCCAGGGGCGGAACTCATCACAGTTCTAATCCCAAAACATTAATATTCATACGGCTGAATGAGGAGGGATAAACATCTATATTACTTGGAGATATGTCCTCGTCGCCGCAGTCGTTGCTTTCGCCCACCGCACACATATAACTATGAATTTGCTAAGCCACGTATTACTTGGATTTATATTCAAAACGCCATGTTTTCAACTGGAATATTTTTTATGACTGTCCACTTGCTAGGGAGGAGGGAGGGAGAAAGTTGATTATTAAAGGGAGCATGTAATTTGTTTTGTTTATTTGTTTTATCTTAAAAGTATAAAAACCTGAACAATAATTAGAAGCAAAACAGCTGGATATCCTATTCCAGAAATTCAATTCAGGAGCAGGGAAATGAACAAGCTGATGCAGCAGCCTAAGCAGCAATTCAACATCCCAGTGCAAACAAAGTCACGAAAAGTACGATGTCAGACATCAAAATAGTTTCAGGAAGATTAACAACACTTGGCAATAGCGATGGTTTAGATCTGATGATAAACTAGAGACAGTTGAGCCACGGAGTGTAGTTCCTGAATATACATACCTCGCTTTATAGTTTGTCAATATAGTTTGGCAAACGTTGGTAAAATGGGCTAATGTTTCTATAACTCACTGGCTGTTGTAACAAGGGTTGGAAAATGATGATAGTCAGGAGAGTTTATTTTGATTGTAGCCAAGATTTGGAGTGGGATTTTAAGGAGGGGAGTTGGACTGGGATATTTAACTAAAATATCGGAGTTTTTCGACAGACTTTTCCAGTTTTCCACATCGTAACAATGAATTATTTTTCAACCAAAATAAACAAGAAGGAATTTCATCCAGCTTCTCAGTTTCTGAGACTACCAAATAAAGTACACGCATATTTCATATTTTGCTTGGATATTAATTTATAATAGTGAATATGATATCAAAAATTACTAATAATAGGAAATAAACCAGCTCCCAAATTTTAAAATAAAATTCAAATTTCAATGCACTTTCCGACCACAACCCGAGGATTTCCGAACGCTACCGATGATACGTGTGATGTCATATCTCTTGTATTTACTTATGTCAATATGGCCGGTATTGCATTAGGTTATGTGTAGTTGTGTGTTTATATTGTATTTTAACCAACAATTAATAGCTTCATCGACGAAAAAATATCATTTATATGTTCGTTTGAGACCATTACGTGATTGTGTGTGCTTTTTTTTTATTTCTAGAAGTCAACGTGACGTGGAAAGTGGACATGAATATTCGATATTTCCGAGGAAATTCCAAAACTTCTAGAAGAATATATTTCATTTATTAGTTCAGTGTTCAGTGACGATTCTTTCATATTTTGTCAGTAAAGATATAGCTAGCGAAGGTTTTGTAAAAGCACAAACTGATAACTTGCCGAAAGTAGACTCATTTATGCTGCTTGAATTTATGAAGTCAAACAGCTGCTTTAATGCAGAGGAAATGAGAGAAGTTAAAGCATTATCGTGAGTACGATTTAAACTATGTATTATTTATATAATATATACCATGGTTGATTGATTCCCGAACATATAGGTACATAGCCTCAAACTATTTAAGTATAAAAATTACCAGCATAGAAGTAGGTATATACTTACGTTAAAATGCTCTTCACAAACAAAAGAGGTAGTATTTGTCGAAATATCCTCTTTGTTTCGACGCATAGCTTGCAACCATAATGCCCTTCTCTTAAATGTATTTTTGCTTGCGCCACCAGGTAAAGTAACAAATATTTTGTCTGGAGTTTTAATAGACGTTGATTTACACACTGGAACAATGCAATACTTGGAATACAAAGTTTTTTTTTCGGCTTCATCCATTTTTAAAGCTTTCAGAAACAAATTGGGTCACAAGAACTTAGAGCGTGATACACGAATAAGAACTTAAACAAATGACGTCACTTCATGGGGCAGCTATCTTTATGACGTAAAGCGCGTTTTGGTGGACTTGATTTTTAAAGTCGTTATAAAAGTGAAGTTTATATTTCTTGGAAAAAATAGGAGACCTGATAAAGCGTCAATTCCCACCAATAGCAAAATTTATGCTTGTATCCTATTGTGTTCTTGATCACTAATATTTTTTATTTGCCTTTTTATTTACTGATGCCCACGTATAATACTTCACCAAATTTCCTATAAAGACTTTCTAAAAGTAATTATTAATCGCGAGATCTGCTCAAAATACTTCTTTGAGGTAAACTACACCAAATTTGCTAGAACCACTCTTTAAAAATGTTTGCATGTTTATAAAAGTCTGCACATAACACTTTCATCCTGTCTAGAATCGAATGATCGTTATCTTTCATAATTATGTGTTATGTATTATACTATTCAATTCTTCGGAGAATATTTCTTTAAATATTTTTCACCGCTCAGTATTTCATACTCTAAGAATCTACGTCCATCTACTAGTTCTACTTCCACTAGGAGTCGAAACGTTTTCGAAAGTTCACCTGTAGTCAAATAGGTCTCTCCTTCTAGCTATGATTGTTAGTATTTATGGTAGGAATTAAAAGAAGCAACAACTAATTTGCAAAAACGCAGAGTTGATAAGGACTTTCGAAAATTGTACGAGTTAGTAATGATATGAATATACCCTGGAAACAAATTATTTTCGAGACCATCTGAAAGTATTGGTTAAAAGATTCTTGATCTATGGTATAAGACTCAACTACTGACTAATCCGATTGATTATTGTCACAGGATGAGTTTCAATGCACCCCAAGACTTGTGAGCGAGAAAATAGTTAATGGAACTATGCAATGTTATTCGCATTGAAAAAATTGTAGTTTGAATTCAATTATCCGCCAATAAGCAGATGTTACTGTATGTGAACTGGATATATTTTCTTATTCCTTGGAAGTTTTTACCTAAATTCCCTTAGTAACCAAATTTTCAGCAAGTTACCGGGATGTCAGTCTGTCCACTCTCGTTATTCTACTGATATAAATATCACAGTTGGACCTGAAAGACTGAAAGCAGATTAGACCTTTTTTTTATTCTTTTTTATTTCAAAAAATAATCCATTAACCCAACTCATTATATTATCTTTTCTCAGTCCTTTCGCTTGTTACTTCGGACGTGGATTTATTGCAATTTTATCACCTTTTTACTTTGAAATAATGTAACGCTGTTGTGTGTTACTTATTCATAAATTCATCTTCGGAAAGTTTCACGCAAATTTATTAAAAAATGAGGTAAAGGTGGTGTAATTAGAAAATCGATGAGGCCCGTCTGATATTAAATTTCAATAAATAGCTGAAATAACTGACAATGATTAATTTAATGCTAAAAAAAATTGAGTTTATGACGCCCGTTTCAAACTCACAATATAAATTAATAAAAGGACAAAAGATTTTCATTCTCATGCCTGACGGTCTATGAAAAAATATTTTCGCATAAACTGTTTTCGTTTGGAATACTTTCTTTCAACATTTTGTTGAAATATTAATGTAATAAATTCAAAGGGACAAAAAGGGCAGTAACAATATGACATAATTTGTATAAAATATGGGTAACATTCAGGGTTATTGTCCAAACCTGGATATCTTCAAATTTCTTCAAACCTATACTTTCCTCTTCGTCTTCTCACGATAGTTCGTCTGTTTCCGTTGACCCGGATGGCCTTACCAAGGAAAAAAGCACACTAAAGAGTTAACGTTTAATCATATTGTTGATAATGTTAATGATAAAAAGTCCCTTTTCTAACTATTATCACTACATACTTAGCACTTTAGCTTTCCCAGAGTTGAACGTGGCAATATCGAATGATTTCGACTGCGTTCCTTTCACGGCTTCAGATAAACTTGCCAAATAATATAAGATCTTTTGTTCATACCCTACATCTGACTTGGTGTGTAAGCTGATCAGGCTCTGAGTAGATCTGTTCTAGGTGTTTAAGGTGTTGAGCAATTCAGTGTAATAAGTATAGTAGCGTGTTTCTCCTTTCTAACCTGGAGTATTTTTCTACAACTGAAGCCACGAGAGGTCAGTGGTGGCTCTCATTGGCTTTCTTTGAAGAAGACCGACAGCAATTTTCATTGGCACATGGCTGGCTTATTGGACGTGCCAACGGTCCCATATACAGGGTGTTTCAAAAAAGGTAACACCGTCTCTAGGATAGGTAAAAAACTGAAAAATAATTGGGGTTTGCTTAGTAAAATTTTTTTCTAACGCCATCCGTTTTCAAGATAAAGGGCGTTGAAGAAAATAAAAAATTACACATTTCTTACGATTTTGCCGAAACTACTGGCACCATTGTAATGAAATTTTATACGAATATGTTTTGGAAGCTGATATATCCCATGAATTTGTTTTTATAACTAACTCTCATAGAGGGCGCTAGTTACACGATTCATACAACGTATTATTCAACATAACTTTTTTTAGGGTAGAATTATTAGTCAAAACTCCAAGTGAACATAAACATCGTTTAATTCTACACCAAAAAGGTACTCCTGGTAAAACTCGATATTATGTACCGTTTTCGGAATATTTTGATTTGAAAATTATGAAGTAATAACCGCTCCTCGTATAAGTTAATGATAAATTTATTAATTAAAAAAACTTACAATGAGAAAATTAAAATAAAGACAAAGAACATAACATAAAATTCAATGAGAGTAAATGTTCAAAATGTCCTCCGTTTTCACGAATACACAAGTCTATCCTTTTTTCTAAAGAATCCATTAATCTTCTTAACGGTTGGGGATCATCTATGATGTCATTGAAGTGACGTTTAATTCTGTCTATTAATTCTTGACAAGAATTCACCTCTGTAGCATAGACTTTTTCCTTAATATACGACCAGACTGTGTAGTCCAAAGGATTAAAATCGCATGACCGAGGAGGCCAATGAATCGGAGCTTCTGCACCTCTACCAATCCATCGATTCCGAAAATTGTTACTCAACCCATTACGACACCTTCTATCAAAGTGCGGTGGAGCTCCATCATGCATAAAAAATAATGATGTTCGCTCATTTATCGATAAATCTTCTAATATCTCAAATAAGTGATTATTTAAAAAATCAAGGTACATATCACCACTTAAATTTCCAGGTAGAATATGATAACCTATTAATCTGTTACCTAAAGTTGCTGCCCAAACATTAACTTTAAATGAGTGTTGGTAATGTGATATCCTTTTGGCTTGTGGATTCTCATCACACCAGTAGTGTGCGTTATGGGAGTTAAACATACCTTGTCGCGTAAAGGTGGCCTTGTCCGTAAAAAGAATACATTTAAAAAAATTTGGATTGAGGGCTGTCCTTTCTCGCAATGTTTCACAAAAATCGACTCTAACCGGTAGATCGTCCGGCAAGAGTTCTTGAACTTGTCTGTAATGGTAAGGATGTAGCTGCTGCTCTTCAAGTATCCGCCAAGTAGTTGAAGAAGATGTATTTGTTTGTCTTGCCATATTCCTTACACTTAATGTTGGATTTTGATCAACTAAATTTAAAATAATATTCTCTTTATTAATTGTTCTTGTTGTTCTTGGTCTACCTGAATTTATTTTCTTTGGTCTTACATTCCCAGTTTCTCGACAACGTCGTTCAACTGCTCTAAATGTTTTTTTACTTGGTAAGTTTCTTCTAGGAAACTTTTCTGCATAACGCGTAAAAGCTGCACTAGAGTTTCCTAAACACTCGCCTAAAGTTAATAACATGTCGGTGTATTCAACATTTGAGTACATTTTGTTTAACAATATCTAATTTTACAAATAACAAGGTTTCAAAACTCTTATTGTCATAACAATCAATAAATGTCAATTTTACATGGCAAACTTAGAGAAAAGCGAACTTTATCATTAGTTTATACCAGGAGCGATTATTACTTCATAATTTTCAAATCAAAATATTCCGAAAACAGTACATAATTTCGAGTTTTACCAAGAGTACTTTTTTGGTGTAAAATTAAACGATGTTTATGTTCATTTGGAGTTTTGACTAATAATTCTACCCTTAAAAAAGTTATGTTGAATAATACGTTGTATGAATCGTGTAACTAGCGCCCTCTATGAGATTTAGATATAAAAACAAATTCATGGGATATATCAGCTTCCAAAACATATTCGTATAAAATTTCATTACAATGGTGCCAGTAGTTTCGGCAAAATCGTAAGAAATGTGTAATTTTTCATTTTCTTCAACGCCCTTTATCTTGAAAACGGATGGCGTTAGAAAAAAATTTCACTGAGCCAACCCCAATTATTTTTCTGTTTTTCACCTATCCTAGAGACGGTGTTACCTTTTTTTGAAACACCCTGTATATAGTGACCAGATCTGCTCTCACCAATGGCAGGAATACCATAAACGACCAAATATAGTTTTAAATTTTTCTATCATCTCACTTGTAGTTTTTGACTGTATTGGGACTAGAAATATAAACTGACTGGAATAAGCTACAATTATTAGCTTCTTGAAATTCTTCTACTGAATTTCAAGCGAATTTTCAACTAACTTTTTATCATGGCTAGTGGAAGATTTTCTGTACTCTATTTTTACATTTCGTCACCTGAATATTAAAATGTTTTATATCCACTTTTGGCCAAAAAAGAGTTATATACATACAAAAATTTGTAAAAATTAGCTTGTTCTATATCCGTAAAAATTATCAATGTAATACCATCAATAAGGAAGTTTTTTTTCTAGTTTTGTGCCATATCCCTATGAGATGAAAGTTGTTCTAAAATTATATTGTTCCATATCCACTAAGCAATAGGGCGCATGCTACATCTACCAAAAGGTTTCGGTGAAGTGAATATAATGTTGTTCTATATCGTTTAAGAATTGAATACATTCCTTTCAAACAAAAATTTATTTTCGCGGTTAAATCGCCATTAATTGATTTAATAGGCCGGTCCTTGGCATATTTCTTTTAAGTTCCATAATTACATTTTTCATTTTTTTTATTGTTATTTTCATACTAAAACAGCAACGATACGTACTGAAGTTGAGATTAACTTGATTTGTTTTTTTTTTAGGAAAAAATTATGATTTCCTTTCAATTTTTTGCAGATGCCACATTTTAAGTAGTTCTACACTGATTACTCCACCTCCTCCTGAAAAGCCAATCGAGTGTACTACTGAATTTTGGGAGTCAGTTTTTCAAATGAACAGTTTCTTGGGCTGATTCTGAAAATGTTTGTTATATTTTTATCAAGTAAAATAGGGTCGTAAATGTTTCGATAAACTTAGTATTTGTCAGTATATTTTAATGTGAAAAATATTCACCAACATGGTAATTTTTATTTAAAATATACAGGGTGTTCAATTAGTAACTTGTACAAATGTGTCCAAAATAAACATGGAATTAAATTTAAAATTTGATATATACCTTCTGTCAGGTTTCCAACCTCATACAAATTGTATTTAAGGATCAACATATTCATATTACTTTGCACAGGTAATTTTTTTCGCCAACACAAATTTTAACCGTACATTTTTTTAGCACACTGTTGGAACAATTAAACTATTATACCACAGTGGCAAGTCATATTTTTGAAATTACTAATATTACCGAAAACCAAGAGTTATCTAGATAATAGAAACTGCCTCATCTCAAAAGGTGGATAATTCTAAAAACAAAAAAGGAGACAATAATAATCAAAAAGCAAATACATCTAAATATAAACAGAAGCCTAAAACCAAGGAAAATAATTTATTCAGCAACATGTTTTTCAAATTAGTTACTGAACCAAACCCAAAGTGCAATTTATTTTTTATTTTGAATTTTTATGTTATTTTACCATGTTTTTAAATTTATAAATAACAATTTGTTTCACTTTTGTGTTATTATTATACTTATCTATCTGAAATACCAGTCATACATCTTAATATTATATTAGTCTATATCCATAAATATTATTCTTTATCCCAACAATTCACTAAAATGGTCGTGAAAGTAGTGGTTTGTTCTATATTCAAAATTAAAATTTATAAGATTTAAAAAAATGGCTTGTGTTGTGTAAACTCTATTGGTTTAAAATAAAAGTAATTTTTTATACAAATATGCAGATAGTCTTCACAAATGAAAGAAAATTTAATTTAATGAATTGTAAGGACTCATCTTTGATTGTGATTTTTTCGAAGTTACAATTTAATATTCAGGTGAAGATTTTTCAATTTTAAGCTGTGCACTACCTTGTAATTCTTGGGCATAACTGATATCATTGTACAGTGATAACTAGTTATCAAAATAACTTTTCTTCCACTTCATAAAACGTTTCAGGCTGAAGACTGACTGGTGTAAAATGGCCAATTGTCAAATTTCAAATGATCAATTAGGTGGTTGAAACTTTAATACTTCTGCCTCCATACTCGTGACAAAAGCTTATTTCAACTTTAAGGAACTCCTGACATTATAGCTGGTCGGTTTAACAAAAAGTTGCACTTACTTTAAGAGGCATTCGCCGTGTTTTAGAATATTGAGTTAATGATATAATTTTCAGTGAATCTTAGTATGTACGCATGACACGCTAGAGGGGGCCACAGTTCGAGCTATTTTGCATAATGACTCGGGGCCTTCGAAATCCACGGAATTTGCAAAACGTTTATTTAAATGATCCGGTAGTCTCACCGGATTCCGTGTTACGGAAGTTTTAACCCAATGACGGTCTCAACGAGTAGGTATGATCCGAATTTCGAATCATTTTTTAGTTTAGTATAAAGACGCCCAAAGATTTTAAAAATAAAGAATAAAGAACGTACTCAAGGAACCGACAAAATTTTCAATACCACCTCATCATTTTTGAACACTCTCAATTTTGTACTGTACTACGAGATAATTTGATGTGTATACAGTGTCATGTGTTATAAAATTAAAGTATCCATATTATTGAACAAATTTTAGATGCTTTGCTGGAGGATATATCGGAGAATCTCTTAACAATTATGTGGAGGTGGCATATAAAATTCCCAAAGTATGAAATATTTAACAAAATAACCCTCCAATGCATTGATGTTACAAAAATATAAATCAATTCCCTATGAAAAATATGTTTTTAATCATTAAGTTACAGTGAAACAGTGAACAGAAAATCCTGACAATCAATAAATTTTGTGGAAAACTAGGAAAATATACAGTTCATGACCAAATATCAACAGAAATGCTGCACAACTTGGGACACACAGGGACACACAAGTGTTAACAATTCTAATCAATAAAGCTGCAAAGGAACACCGAATTCATAAAGATTGGATGATAGGAATAATACTGCCTCTGCACAAAAAAGGTAACAATAGAGACTGTAGCAATTATAGAGGTATTACATCATTAAGCATTGCGTCAAAAGTGTACGAAAAATTGTTAGACTGTAAATTAAAAACCATAATTGAACATCAGCTGGAAAACCCACAGAGCGGATTTAGAAAAGGAAGAGGAGTACAAGACCACATATTTACCATGAAACAGATGATTTAGAAGTATCATAATAGCAATATGTATGTAGCATTCATAGATTTGGGAAAAGCTTTCGACAATATTTCAAGAGAAACAGTATGGAACAGTTTTAGAAACAGAGGGGTCAACGAAGAACTAAGGATCAACATAGCCAGCTTATACCAATGCACCAGAAACTACATAAGATCAAATAATGCCGAGTCTGAGCAGTTTCTAACTAGGAAAGGTTTAAGACAGGGGGGAGTTCTAAGTACCACCTTATTCAACCTTATACTACTTACTAATGAAGGAAATCAAAGCGGAAGCAAAGAAACTTCTGGTGGGCTACAGAAATCTGGAATCAACCTATATAACAGAATGTGCCTTCGCAGACGATCTAATGATATGTGCCAAGAATTAAACGGACCTGCAAAACAATTTGAATCTGTGGTATTAAGCACTGAAGAAATACAACCTAAAAATTAATGCGAATAAAATAAAAATAATGGTGATCGGTAGAAAATAAGTCCAAACAGTTGTTAGCTTGAGCGATAAAGAATTAGAACGAACGGATAACTTCAAGTATCTAGGTGTCTTGATAAACAAAGTCGGGAGGAACGAAGCGGCAATTAACAACAGGATAGAAAGCGCAACCAAGTTGTACTTTTCATTAAGTAACACGCTTGTAAGGAAGAAAGAAGTGTCGACGAAGACAAAGCTAATATTCTACAAAACCATATTCAAACCGATCCTGATCTATGGTTGTGAAAGCTGGGTACTCACGGAACAACAGAAGAGCAAAATACAAGCCATAGGAATGAAATTTCTAAGGGGCATAAAGGTCACCACGAAAAAAAACCGAGTGAGAAATGAAGTTATTAGAAAGGAATTGGAGGTCGAGCCGATCATAAACAGTATAGAACGAGAACAACTGAAGGGGTTTGGACATATGGTAAGAATGGATAACTCGAGACAAGTCAAGTTGATATGGCAAACCAAACCAAAAAATAGAAGATCTAGAGGCAGGCCTAGGAGGAAATGGGATGATGTAATAGCTGGTATCCTGGGAAAGAATAACAAGAGCTGGAAGGAAGGGAAAGAACTGGCACGAAATAGGAGAAGCTGGGTGAAATTTGTGTATAAAAACGACTGGAACACTTAAGTACAAACCTTGTATGGACAAAACACCTTAACACCTTCGGGTATATTAAGGTTTATGATTATGATGATGATGATGGAAAATAAAATTCCCAAAGTACAAAATATCCAACAAAATAACCCTGCAATGCATTGATGTTTCAAAAATATAAATCAATTTCCCATGAACAATGTGCTTTTAATCATTTAGTTACAGTATAAATGTGAATGGGAGATCCTGACTTTTTCTTTAAGACATTTTGTCTGGAATGTCAAAATTTCCTAACGTGTAAAACCACAAAAATATAAACACTTCTCAACCAACTCAATCGTTTCGAGATACCCTCAAACAAAGTCATAAAAAGCTCCGAAACATATGAAGGAACATTCATGTGAACACCGCCGACTGACAGAAACGGATGGTCAATAGAGAATCACGTAATTCATCAGTGAAGATAATAATTTGCGCCATCCGCTAAAATAATTGGAGAGAGACAGTTACGAGGGAAATGAGGGTGTATTTCCGTACTGGCTCTATCGAAATTAGGGTGAAATGGGATATGGAGACATGTTATAACGCTTGGTCCTCCTGTTTTGATGCGATCTAAAATTTAACTACTCAACCGACTCTTGCCCACTCGACCAGGAACGGAAAATAATAGTTTGCATATTCTGTGCCGATCTAATCGCACAGATATTTCACGATATTATCACGATTTATGTAAATTTGTTGGAAATTTTAGTTTTCTATTGAATAGATGAGGCTTTTACTTTTTTATTAACTAAAATTTTAATGAGAATTACATTTTTTAGCTTATTTTGATGGAAATCCTTTTCCACTATTATGAAATGTGATATAAAAATCTTTCCTGATAAGTTTATTAAAAAAATAATCCCAGCATCCATGTTTGATTTGGAATATCTAGTGTCGAGAAGTGTGTTCAAGTTATATCTTCAACATTTACCAGATTCAATATAAAGTAATCCTTAATGGAGTCCGTTGCTGAATGCTATACCAGGAAAGAGTGAAACGAAACTAGTTATCTATGAAAAGGTCCCTGCAGGGTCTTTGTGAAATCCCCACAGATAACCAGAAAGGCACGACTTCATAACACCCAAGATTTCGCAACGTCGGTATTTTTTAATATAATAGCAATACACTTTCTCAATCAAGATTTCATTATAGATAGCTGGAATTTTAATATCGGATTCAATTCCTTTTTGACGGATCTGGATTCTATAAAATGAAAATGCACGAATTTCAAATAGTAATTGTTCCTTTTCTTCCGTTTATTCTTCTTCGTTCGGCAAATATTACAATGAAGAGAATGGAAATGCGAATACTC
>CAJUYI010002850.1:0-27425 GCA_910591695.1 Galerucella pusilla | reverse complement strand
GTCCAGCAGAGAAGATGTGTTACGAGTCTTCTATCAACTGTCCAGCAAAGAAGATGTGTTAAGAAAAGTCTTCCAATAACTGTGAATGCTCACTGAGAAAAATGTGATAAAACTTCGTGTCTTGATCGCTAATATAGCATAATAATGCTTGAATATTACTAAAAAGTTTTGTGTTTTAAAAGTTTATAGTTGACCCTTACCTATTAAGAGTTCTACGTGCTGGTAAGACATGTTGCAACTTGGCCTCAACGTGGCATGGTACATTGTTCAAAAATTCCTACAAAAAATTTATTTTGGAATGGAAAAGACGGCAAAAATCTGTAAAAAATTACATTTTTCCGTTAAAAAGTCCCGTAATAAAAACTAGCTATCCTTGAACCTACCCAGCATAGCACTCCTCCTTACGCAGTGGAATTTGACCTCCAGTCTAATGGATTTCGAAACTAATTATTGGGATGAAGTGAACAATCAATATTGAATACGATACCACGAATTTTAATTACACAAATTGATTTCAAATGGAAAATCCTGACAGGATGATTGGCATGTTACATTTTGTTAATGCCTTTATATTATTATAAATATTAAATAACTTTGGCAATTCTTGTTCCCTACAACCACTAGCGTAGATAGGAGAGTGCAGGGCTGAAAACATCTTCAGCTGCATTCAGGATATCACAGAAATTTGCTCCAAGAACTCAATAGATGAAAGGGAGACTAAGAATAGTGAGTTAACTCTTTGTCAAAGCTAGTGAAGTTGGAAATAAAAAAGAAAGAGACTAAGAAAAGTGAGTTAACTCTTTGTCGAAGATATTGAAGTTGGAAATAAAAAAGAAAGAGACGAAGAATAGTGAGTTAACTCTTCGTCGAAGAAGTGAAGTTGAAATTAAAAAAAAATATCTTCAGCCTCTCTGAAACAGACCCGCTAATTTTCTAAAAGGAAACACCCTGTTTAGAAATTATGCATTTCAGATAACCCGGTAGTCGATATAGGAATACCTCGTTCGAAATTGTAATAATCGGAGGGTCTGGATCAACTCAAATAATTATCCCAAACCTCCAACCGATAGCTGAACACTCACAAATTTGCACAACTCAGAAATCTGAAACTGCCTAAACTAAATTATCCCGTTGGAGGTGCCCGCTCGGTTCGGGAACGACCCCGGGAGACATGAACATTAGTCGAGATAAGAAAGTTTTGAATTACTGGAAGGTAAGGGTGAAATTTCGATACAATGCTCGAGAATTTGTGCGATCGTATATGGATTAGTATTATTCCATTAAACCTGTAGAGAGAGCTTCGATAAACTGAAGGAAATTTTTTTAACGTTTTTGGAAATGGGCTTTATTTAAAAATTTTTACACTATTTCTGACATAAGTGCTGTACTTAAGCCTGTCTATAATATGAATAATATAAATAAAATATAATAAAGATTATTGACACTGAACTACATGAACCTATTGATGTGAATGCCCACTTGTAATCTTATTATTATGTGCTTTATTTGCAGTAAAATATCCTGCATCTCTAAAAATTTACAGAACACATTCAATATCTGGATAACGGTAAGGTTTAGGTAGAGGAAAGTATACATGAATTTGCCTTATTTTTCACCCCTGAATGCATTAAAATAGAAAAAACCGGGTGGTTCTATTTAAAAAAATGAATAAGAAATTTGATATTTATGAAGTTAAAATTTGAACACTTTCTATACACACCCTGTATAAAATGAAAAATTTTTCAACATAGATTCAAATAGTTCTGACTTTGCTTAAAGCAGCCGAACAAAAACCATTTTCATATCTTTAAGGGTATCCTCTTAAAAAAATAATTTGTAAGGGTCTGCAACTGTCAAATTTTTCACAAAAAAATTATTAACTCAAAAAATATGCATTTTTCGAAAAAAGTTTTCAGACAAAAATATACTCAAATTTTACGTAGATTTCAAAGATGTATCAATATACAGGGTGTTTTATTCAAAATAACAGAGTTACAGTCGACTTCCGGTAGAACCGGAAGTCTGCCATCTTTGAAAATATTTTAGTTAAAAAGATCATATCTAAAAACCCAAACGTAGAAATTTTCATGATTTTACTATAGGTATTTTGCCATATACAGATAGTTTCAACTCGTCGTGGGACACCCACCCTATGTCAACTATCCTTTTACGTGACCTCTTAGTGCATTGTTTTTAAAGTTAAGTTTGCAGTTGCCGTAGGTGTATTTCCTTGGTTTCCTCCTATCCATAAGGGTAACATAATAATATATTGCATTCAAACTCTCGTTAAAGTTTTGCTAATTGCTTCCACACTCCCGAGTTAATTAATATTACAAGTTACGTCGGGACGTCGACGTAGCATTGGCGCGTCGACGTCGGCCTTGCCGTACTCTTAACTTCTAACGACACGTAGGTGAAGATTTAATAAGACAAATTACCGTTGAAGACGAAGATAGCTGTAGCCGCAGCATCATTATTGGAAGATGAATAATTACTGTGTACACTACAAAAAGTATTTACTTGTAAGGCATGTCCCAACTATTAATAATCTTAAATATATCAGTACGGTTGATTTTTTTTTCAAAATTAGTCAAAAATGGGCACACGTTTTCAAAAAGATATATTCATTATTTATTTAATGGATCATGTACGGTAAAAAAATGCACAGCTGTAAATTAAACCGCACGGCTTCCCTAGCAACACCTTAGCAACTGTCAATAGACTTCGCCATTTTATTCAAAATTTACTATTTGAAAACATTCAATATTGCCACGTTTAACTATGAAAAGCCCAAATGGCTAAGTATGTATTGATTATAATAATTGGAAAATGGACTTTTGATAATCAACAATATATTAATAATGCTTAAACGTTAGTTCTTTAATGTGCTTCTTTCATTGGTAATAGAGTAATAGAGATGGAGATGAAAGTTTACCAAGCATCTCTAATAATGTAACTGTTGTATCTCATGCTTTAACAAGCGAAGGAAGCGATTTATGATTTGTGTTTAATAACTGTACTCTTACTATAAACAATTATTATAATAAATAATATTATGGAATTAAATGTTATACAATAAAATTATTAAAAACATCTATTGTTGATGTTGTTTGAGTATTATTGATAATAAGATTATAAATACAAGTACAAGTAGGTCGTAGGTAAAGTATAGTACGTAAATCGTGTTGTAAAGCACTTTACGCACTCACGGAATTTCCATTCGTGCGTAAAATGCGTAAAATTAGGGTAATTTTTGGCTTTTAGGTATGCGTATGTCTGAGAAAGATGACCTTTGACGAACCCTCTAATATTTTTGGGCTACTAAGGCTCATTTTCTTCCCTTGTGACACAATATACACACATGCATTAAACCTTCCATAATATGTTTCTGGAATTTTATCTTGATATGTTGATATTTGCATAAAAAAACGAAATGACAAAAATATTGGCTTTAGAACTGAAAAATTCAAAATTTTACCATAAACTTGCTTTTCTCGGTGTACTTGTAGATTGGTATAGATGTTGGAAAATGAATAATTAGAGCGTATGAGATATCTAGCTGCCGAATTTATTATTAGATGAAAACGTGGCTTGGAAGCATTTATGAAGGATCCGAGTAGTTGCAAAACAGATTTCCAAAATCTCGTGTCTCGCTCGTCATTGAAACAGGTATAATAGTTATTACCCTTTAGATATACAAACTCTTCTTTCCATTGGAATAAATTATTATGTTGTCTTTCACTTTGGTTTGATTTTGACAATCATTTTGCGGGAATCGCATTTGGCTTGAATAATTTCCGCAGACGTGAAATTTCAGTGGCGTTTCCAATGAAAGGGTTTCAATAGTATATCAAATGTGACACTTTAAGTCACTCCTTGACGTTAGGTAACGTCACATTTTTCATAACCTTCATATATCAGTTATGAAAAGTAGTTATGTAAAAACTTTACGTAACTGTTTCAGTTTCAGCATAGAGATACCACATGAGTTTCAAAGGATAATTCATTAAGGTATTGTCAAAACTGACAATTATTTCATTAGTTAAACTAACTATTACCCCATAATTTTAATTCAATAGTATTTTAAAATTTATGAACATTGAAAAAAACATTATTAAGGACACAGTTATTTAAAGTAAGTCAATTTTCTGGGTGAATACTTCATAGTAACAATACTTTTAACCCCATTTAAATCCACTTTAATATTACCATTGTAATTGAAGATTTTATGAAATTTTTTTAAAGCGCGGAATTAGATAAAACGTTGTACGTAAACACGTTATGAACAGAGTGAAATTGTTCAACTCGTGTAATTTGCAGAACTCGCTAGCGCTCGTTTTGGCAAATATTACGCTTGTTGAACAATATCGCTCTTTTCATAACTAGTTACGTAAATAACTATTGTCTGTCAAAGCATTTCCTGCATGTGTAACACACAATGTTTTTCTGCCTACGGAATAAAACAAAAAATGGGAAAAAATAACTGAAGACATTGATAAACTTATGAAAAATTTAAACTCTGCTAAACAAGACTTTCTGCCCTAAATTTTTTGGAGTTAACCTGCAAATCCTGTCCGATATAATATACAGAGTGTCCAGAAACGATATGTCGTCTTAAGATAAAAATCTTTCATATTTTTTGAAGTTCCTACATTTGGAAACGCCTCTGTCAAAAGTGCTACCCATTATTTGATAATATAACATGGAATTTCACTACCATTCTCACATCTTATTCCTCCCCTTCTTGCGTTATTAAACCGTTCAGCATATCAAGAATATTAAATTATTTATACAGTTATATCTCTTACTATAAGTAAATAATACAGAGTGTTCTACTCAAATTATAAATCTACTTTATTCATCTAGTATTATTATTGGTCAAAAGAAAGAAACATATTTTCAAATCGTTTGGTTTTCCCGGGTTGATTTATTTGATTTGATTTCGTGAGTGAAACAGAGCGAAATGTAAAAAGGAAATTGAGAATCATGAATCTGCAAAAGACAGAACAGGAAATTTGATATTAAACCGCTCCTTTTTCCCTTCCATTTCCATTTTAGAATAAATAAAAATTGTGGGCAGTTGATGGAAGCGTATACAAAATCCTCTTTTAGTAGTTATGCTATTATTATTTGAAATATACTATTGAATTTCACAGTTTGAACAAAAGGACGATAGATAGTATATATAATACTGCACATCCTATGAGAGATTGTTATTTTGTGTAAAAGAGATTATTTTTGAGCTAATTCAACATTTTATCAAGAATTTCTTTAGATGTATATTGAAAATAAGTTTTTCCACTACTACCTGTTAACTTGACAATTATAGCCTCTTTTAGCCAACTGAGAAGTTGAATTTCTTTATTAGTGGTTAATCATATTTTATGTTATTATTAACCTAGGACAATAATGGACAAATTCAAATATCTACTAGCTCTATAAGCAAAATTTAAAAAAAAGCTCTCGTTATAACCAATAAATAAGATATTCAATTTTTCTTCAAAGAGAAATTCTCTAAATCCTCACGTACACAAAATTGAAATTAATTCAACCTTCCCATTCCGATTAATTTGATAATATCAAAACCTTTGTATTTAATTTACTTAGAGATTTTAGTTATTACGAAATAGAAATTGCTAGAACAGCATATTAAATAATTTCTAATTGTAGCAGAAGGTTTTCATATGAAAATGAGTTTCCCGAGCGCAGTAAACACTCCTATTCCAGTAAAATAATTGAAATGTGGTCAACGCAGCGTTTTCTGAACTTATATAGTTGATGTTGTAATTGCTTTAACTGTTAAATATAGTGCGGAAAAGTTTTTACAACTTTTTGATTAATATTTATGGAAAAAGTATTTTATTTTGTCATAAGCGTTGTTCAAAATAGAAAACGATTTGGCAAAAAACCATTGAACAAGTAAATTATGTTCAAATCTACATTAAACAGTTGCATGGTAGGAGCAACTAACTGCTAGCAATTTTGTCGCTGCGTTTGCATCATCAGAACCGGGCTTTAGATGCGCGGGCATGCGTAGCAAAGCTACAGCAATTGATGATAGTTGTGGGAACAACCCATTAGAAGTTGCAGCCATATGCGCGAAGAAGCTGCACATAACAATATCTTAACTCAAAGACTAAGGCTTTGATAGATATTGATGTTCTAGACTTCAAGTGGTTTCTTATGTGATATATTATGAATGTGGCCACCATTATTGCTTACCACTTCTTGAAGTCGTCTGCTCCATAAATTGATAGCCCCATTTATTGCACCCTGTTCAAAATTGTTCCAAACAAACTGCATTCTTCCTTTGAGCTGCTCGATTGTTTCAAATTGTTGTCCCTCATACAAATTTTGTTCGAAAATTCCCCAAATTGAATAATCAACCGGATTTAATTCTGGGCTGTTAGGTGGCCATATTCATACTATTTGTCTCTAAGTTTTAAAATTACTAAACTGTTTTCAAGAAGAAGAAAGTTCTTGAGTTCTTGTATATAAATTTTCATTTTTCATTCTCAAGTTTTCAACCTTATATATAGATTTTCCAAACTTTTTCCCTTATATATTATCCATAAACTTTACGGTTGATGAAAACTATCCGCATCAAAGATATGTGTACACTTTAAAATGTGGAATATTTTCAATGTACCACAGCAAATGACTGGATTTAAAATCGGCCAGCGAAATAGACTCGAGTATATGGAAGCATATTTTTTAATTTAAATTTCCAATATTAATTTCAAAAATGCAATGTCGAAAAAATTCTGTATCGTAAAAACAAAAAACTTTTCAGCTGAGTGTAAAAAGGGAAGATGATAACTTCAGGAAAAAAAAATAGGGAATTAATATTGTAGAAATAAAAATTAAAGTAAAGGTGGGAACTGGGAATTGTGTAAGGGTTTTGTGACCTAGGCAATCTCTTTTCGTATCCCCGTGACATTTTCGTCAGGCAAATAAATCAGAAGTGGGATTTGATCTAGTAATATTCTCAACTATGGGCTTCTAAAGTTTATGTCATGAACACTTGGGACACGCTGTATACCATTTATATTTAAAAATCTGCCGACAACCCAATTAGGTTCCTTTCAACGGCTATACGAAAATATGCCAACAATTGACATCGGTAAATGATCGCCATTGTGGAATTTACAAAACCAGAAAATGCAGACATTGGGAAATAGTGCTTTGCTCTAGACAGGCAATTAAACTAGTAACTGCAAAAAGACTTGCACGAAATATTATTATCCCCGAAACGAATAATATCCATAACATACGAACGTAAACATGAGTATTATTGTCGGGAAAATGTAGAAAATGATATGGTTATAAAATTCAATATCCGAAAACATCTGCAACTACAAAAAGGGAGAAATTGAAATTTTCCATTTTTCGAATTTAATGGAAAAATATCGTTTTTTTTCACTACTGGCTGTAAAGTTGACAAGTATTGCTTTTTCTAACCAACTGAGAGGTTGAATTGCTGTATTAGAGGTTAATAATTTTTCTATTATCAATCTAGGTCAATAATGGACCAATTCAAATTATTTGAGAATTTAAACTAACACAAACTTGTGCAACATAATTTTGTATACCCAGTAGATTGTCTTTAACGTATTTACTGCTTGAAATTTTCTACCAAGATGAAATTATTTGAATAAAAATGGCATTAGTTTAAAATTCGCGCTAAACCAAAAATGACTGAAGACATAACGAGTACGTTTATAATATATCGAAAACTGACATACCATTTACATACCACGGTGGTAAAGACATTCATAATCCTCGGTCAATAATAATAGTCTTCACTACCTTGGTGTATAATTTAATTTTTCTACTCCTGTTTTATAATATACTTATTAAAAGACTAAAATCTGTATCATAATGATATTCATTATGATACAAATTTTCATTATGAAACAGATTTTTAAGCCAATAGGAATGCAACATTCGCACAGTATTTAATATAGCCATGGATACCATGGATAACTTTCATGTAATGGCCATTAATACACTCGCATATAATATCCTACAGCATGCTCGTGTCTTAAGGGTAATCTATCGGCAGCGATTTGACAAAATATCAAAGTATTTTTGGCAAAGAATTTTGAGGTAATGGATGTATTGAAAATTAAGAAAAAAATATATCATGTAGATTAATGTTGAACTTAGAGTTCTCATCGAATAAAAACTTTGAAATGCTAACCAAATTTTGTTGAAAAAAATACGAATCATGAGGTAATTACACATATTAAGCAAAGTTTGAGCCCTTGTAAACAATTAAATATGGATTAAATGGAAAAACTAATTGATAAGAAGTCTAATTTGAAGCTTTATGAATGCTATATAAAAATCTCAGAATCCTCAAATTAATTATGACCGTACAATTCCTTATTGAAATTCGGTTGCTACCACTAAAATATCGGATAAAAATCCATCTCTCGCTTTTCTATCCTTCTATGACTGACATTGTCTCTCTGATTCGGTAGTCGCGTGCCGTTCCATTGTTGATACAACGCTCGGCGGTCTCCCAGTTCAGTACTGACGAAGCTTATAGAGTAGTACGTGAACCAAAATCCGCTTGGACCGCTTGGCTACCTACATGTTGCGGAGCATTCATATTTCTAATAAAATTTTCTTTATGTGAACTTAAACGTGAGGAAGTAGGGAAACAAAAAAATATACAAAGCATAATTGTGCAGGGTCGAATTTGGTAGATGACCCTTAATGGCAATCATGACATGATCGTTGCATAAAATACTATTACAAGAGCTATACCATTACAAGAGGATAAATTTCTCTTTGCAACGAAACAGTTTTGCCAATCACTAATTTTACGAGAAAAACTGACATGACAAAATCGCGACACCGGAGGTGGAGCGATTCTATCTAATGTCAGTTATTAGAGCAAATTTAGTGATTGGCAAAACTTTGAGTTAAAAAGAAATTTATCTGATAAAAGAAAAGCTCGAGTGTTTTTTAGCAAGATAAATTAACGACAGAATATATGGATGAACAACAATAATTATCTTTATTAATACAGACTAATCGACAGTTTTTGCAATTTTGCCAACACTTGATTGCTGTGAAATTATAAGTAAAGAAACTTGCGACTCATTGTCATTGCGTAAAAGTGACGTCCGCTTACTAGATATTGAGGATAAAAAAGGATGCACCTTTTTTATTGATGTCAAAGTGACAATAACATTTCCAGGTATATGACATTTTAACATTGGAGTTAATTTGTAAAGAATAATTTTTTATTATTGGACTCTTTCAATATGACTAACCTAACCCTCTGATTTTTCCCATTTTCTGATTACCATATCGGTAAACCGTCCCAAAGTCGTCCTTTTTATAAAAATCCTTCAATCAATAACACTCCACCTTCAATAAATCCCTTTTAAGTACATCGGGTCCGAACAGTAATATAGGAATTTTTCAAACACTTTGACATTTGAAATTGTTGACTGGACCTGCAAAAACTTCTCACTGCTGATATATGGCAGAAAAGAGAGCGCGGAGTAGTGGCGCTGAAATCGCAGAGCTTTCGGCTTAACTATTCGAGCATGAGCTTTCGGCAGTCGGTTCTTTCGCGATAACTTGGATGGTACACGTCGAGCGAACGATCCGGTTTTCTGGATTACATCCGCAGACGAACTTTCACGGGCTTTTGTTTTATCCACGGGCTTTGTGAAAGTGCATTGCACATTTGGAAAGTGGAAAACTTTTAATATTTTCGAGAAAATCTTGAACTATTTTAGTAAGTATATTTTATATTAAAAATAACCTATAGGTGAAAAATTTTTAAATTTTATTTTGGTGTTTATTCTTGATAAAAAGTTTTGCTTGTTCTGAAACCCCATAAAATGAAATAAAATTCAAGTTTTTCAAAACCCGTCTCATTTTATTGCCAGTTTTATGAAAACCTGGCGTCTTACTTTTTGACATTTCTTCACATATTGGCTAATATCTCGGGAAAATTAAGATTTGCAAGGTTCTTGCCTACGCCATTCGATTTAGAATTGAATTTTCTATGAAAAAAGGAATTTTGAAAATTATGAGTCTCCGCGAATTAGTATAAGTTTCGGCGAAGTTTTTATTTAAATGTCAGTTATGTCACTTTGACAATTCAAAGTGACAATATGAATAATAAGAAGCAATTTTCCGGTATTTTGCATCCTCCAGCAAAAAAAAAATGGTACTTAATTTGATAGATTATTTCGAGAATGAATGAAAAAGTGGAAATTCGTCAACCAGTGTGTAGGAAACATCAACTATTATCATTTTCTCCGAGTATATTTGTAATCTCACATTTTGGTATCCTCTGTGTCTTCTGATTTGATACATATGGTTGACTATAGCAGCCTAAATATTCATAAAATCACAAAATTGTCAGTGTAAATACTCAAACATCTATCTTTATCAATCAAACAAAAAACAGAGAATTCCTAACCTTAAAATCATATGTTATTATTTGAAAATTGAATTGGTTTCGAGCGACGCGATCTCACTGAATCGAAGAAGAAGGAGAAAGATGATGAATTGGTTTTTTTGTCGACAATGATGTTAAAAAAAAGAAAACAATGGTTGGGTTTCTGCCTTCAGGATACATAGTCTTCCATCTTGTTTTCCCTCTTTAACATTATTATTTTCATTATTAGTAGTAACTCTTTTATCAAACTGATACAGTTTTTTATTTTGCATTATTTAAAATTTTCCCAACCTAACAAATCGCCAGATTTGTTGCAAATTAGAATACATATTCGACAGATCGATTTGCTTAATTTTGTTTCCAAAGAGACTCACTGAAAAATGGCTGTCGTAGACCAGTTTTACCGAATAATGTTTATTAACATCAAACACACTAAAAAATCGTTTCTTCCCACACTTTATAATGGACAGCATCCCCAGCGACATCCCTTTGTACCTCCAGTCCTTGTCTACTTGAATTTATCTAGAACTACTATTGAAATGTAGCTCATGACTCCGGAAAATTCATATCCGTACACCATGCCGAAGAAAAGTTTTCCAGGTAGTATATATGTTAAAGTTTCGTATATGTGTAATATTAAAATAAATACGGAGCTAGAATTTTGTTGAAAATTAAATTTAAAATTCCTTGAATGTTTGTTTTGAGATGGGAAGTTGTATAGAAAGTTTCTAAAAAGACAGATTTAAAATACGGAGACAAATTGCTGTTGATCTGAGTTTATACATACAATCTTGAAAAATTCTACAGTACAGTCAAGTTTTCTTTGGACAAACAATACATTGTGTTTGCAGATTAAATTTTCTAATTAACAGATTATATGTGTACAGTTGAGTTCATGACAATTATTTACTCAAACTGGCTAGATTACATCGGATTACGGCTTCACATTATTATCATTAATCAAGTTATCTGCAAATACAATTGATTACGTAGGTGCAATTGATAGAGTGAGAAAAAAACTAGCAATCACCACATGAATTAATTTACGGTCAAATGTATCCCACTTCCATACAAAAATCTATGACAGAGTTGAATCTCCTGTAAATAAGTACCGTGAATTAGAGGAATGATAGAAGGTTAAGAAATATTTAAAATTCACAAATACAACTTTTCTCTAACCTTCTCAGTTTGTGGGACGCAGTCTGTTTAAAGGTGTAGAAAAAATACACATTCTATTTCATAATCTCTCGGGGTATGAGCGTACGAATTTTAATTTTTTGTAGGTTATGGTCTCTTCAAAACACATCGACAGTATTAATTATGTCAAATTCAAATAAGACAGTGACGTGGTACGAGGATTTCGTAAACTTTTATTGTACCATATTTTTGAAACACCCTGTAATAAAATCTACAGACTTTTGTCTGCAATTCTTGATTAAATTTCCTACATAAAAGGTACTCTGTCAAACTCGATAGAACATTCCATTTTCAATATTTTCAACTTTTTATTGCATTAGGACACTTTTTATGTTGTGATGTTTTTAAACAATAAATTTGTAGTAGTCGTAAATATTTTCTCAACACTTGATCTTCACTTAAATAATTATGGATTACTGGCCCATGAGAAACATTTGTGTTTAAATTATTTGTAAGTGGTCTTCAAGTAGGTACTAAAAATTTATCTATCTAAGAATAAACAACTTAAAAAAGTGTGACTCATACCCCGAGAAGTTATGAAATAGAATGTGTATCTCTTCTGCACCTTTTAACAGCCTGTATCTAGCAAACTAAGAAAGTTATTGTCATACAACCATCTCTGTTAGACGGGAATGAAACTTGGATATTAAATGAAAAGATTCAAAGTAAACTAGAAAGGAGAAAGATTCTAAGAAAATATCACGAACGAATTAAGAATGCGAGGCAGTGGAGAAGAAGAACAAGCGAAGAAATCAAAGACATGTATAAAAGTTGCAGTACAGTAAAATTCAAGCCTAGCAACTTCAATGGTTAGGCCGTGTAGGTAGGATTGATGAGGGAAGGTGTGTGAAAAAAATGCTTTTTGGGAGTGAAGAAGGTAAGACAAAATGGAAATAAGTCAATGAGACAAATGGAGAGTGAGTGTTCGGTGAGTCTTTGCCTACACCTGCCGATATAAAAGAGATGTCTCATAGTGACATGTCCACCTTCCTGAGGACAGGATGGACGATGACCTAGGAGGACAGCTCCTCGGGAGGATGTACAATGGGTCACGTGTGGTCTAGGTGCTGTGAGCCTACACTCACCCTCCCTACTTTACAGATATATGCGTGCAAATATTCACACACATAACAAAACCAATAAAAAAATATTTAATTAGTAACTCGAATATTTTATCTCGGTGAATAATTATCAACAATCTCGCTAATCTTGATATTTTCATGTTTAAAATAGCAGGTTTATTACAACAACATAAATATCTCTCCCGATTAGGGATCGCATTAGTGAGATGGAATTGCATAATTTATGTTGTTTATAATTTAAAACGTTGTTGGTATATGTATATGTACGCGAACGTAAAATGTATGCAATGCGGAAATAAAATAATGAAAAACCTGAAACGGTTCGTTGTTTAGTAAAGGGATATACAATTTTTTGAATAAAAAGAGAAATGGAACTTCCTGTACCTACACCAGTCTATTAAGAATGAAAAAAAAGATAATTAACGAAAATAAATCTAACAATTTTTTTCTTATTTATACGTCTAGAACGAATCAAACTTGTTATGAGTATTGTAATGTTCTTTTTTGTTGTCGCTTTTAATGCTCCTTCTTTTATCCTTTCCACATACAGTCGTCCTTTTTGTGTGGGTGCTTTTATTATGGACACACTAATAGGCTTCTCATACAGCTCACTGAGTTTGCAACTTTTTAATGTACTCTAGCAATGGCTAGCTTTTCAAACAACAATTATACTTTTTTATTTGCGGTTCCAAGAGATTATTTTCTTTGATGAAATATTTGATACAGGGTGAGTTTTAAGTATGGAAAGCCTCAATTATAATTATCTTTTGAAATAATTGAGAAATACTGAATATTTATCATGCAATGCCGTAATTTAAGATTTAATAGTAACAAAAATTAAAGCCAATGAACAAATAACATTATCCTAATTTTAAAACCGGAAGTGTACAGGGTTATTGCTTATATTTTATTTCTCTTATGCATACAGATACAAAAAAAAGTTTCAAATAAATGTTGTGGGAGTTTAAATGAATTTTAATAACATATACTTTGTACAGCAGTAGCGTTTTTGCACTAGGGGGTATAATATATAATTACATTTTTTTAAATAGAGGGCGTTCTATCAAAAAAATATTTTATATTATACCCCCTAATACAAAAACGCTACTGGTGTACAAAGTATATTTTATTAAAATTTATTTATACTCCCACAACTTTTATTTGAAACTTTTCTTTGTATCTGTATGCATAAGAGGAATGAAGGGGTGGTCAAATTATAACCAATAACCCTGTACAGTCAGCTTTATAATATATTCGTTTTCGTTAAAAATCCTTTGCATTCATTCACCGTCCATATTCAAATATATATAACGTTGCAAATATTGTTTACTTTTAAATTTTAGGTAAATATCAATATTAAACAAAAGTTAACCTTTTTGATGTTGTGATATTTGCTCGGTACTTTATATATTTTGTTATTTCATAAGCTAGCAATATCTCGATTACGTTTTCATATTCTCTTTATGTAAACAACATGTTGTTTGATTTAAACAAGAATTACAGTTACAATTAGGTCGATATGATGTATTTGAACAATTTGTAGGCGAAATTTAATTGCATCGACATTATATTTATAATAATAGACAGTAACTTTTAGGCACAATTTGATTATACGGTGTGACTCATTTGGTTTGTCTTCGCTGGCCATACAAGAATCATCCGAAGACTCGTCGAGAGAGATCACTATCGGTTCTATAGTTTGTTCTATGAGGTTATCTGAAACCCACATTTTCTCTTCCTCTTTAATTACATGATTCACAGCATCTTTCCAGTTCTCTTCAGTTATTGTTGTCAATGAGTACTTCATTAGTTCACGAACATCTTTCATTTTAAATGTTTTATTATGTCTAGCTACACAACCTTTCATTTGGGCCCATATTAACTCTATTGCATTTAATTCACAATGGTATGGCGGCAAACGAAGCACTGTTATCCCACGATTCTTGGCTATTTCATCAATAAAAAACTTTTTGAATTGTAGCTTGTGATCTTAAGCAACCTTTAAAAGTTCTTTTTTCAACATATCATCTTCAAATGGTATATCTTTTACGATTAACCAGTTTCTAATTTCAGCTTTTCTCCAAGAGGTAGATGGAAGATTTTCTGTTAATCGCGAATGATAAGTGGCATTGTCCATAACGATTACAGCATTATTTGGAATTAATTCAACCATTTGTGTAAAATACTCTTCAAAAATATCTGCAGTCATTTCTCCATGATAGTCTTTGGTTGATGTTGACTGAAACTCCAGTAAACCACCTTCAACGAACCCTTGATTGCATCCAATATGCGTTATTATTAGTCGGCGACTTTTATCGATAGGAGTTTTCAGTACAGTAGATAAACCTTCTATGAAAGCTTGACGACTGGTTTTAATACTTTTGTCCTGCCATATTTTTTTCACTGAATGTCCTTCATTGAGCCATGTCTCATCTAGATAACAGATTTGTCTTCCCTCCTGTCTGTATTTTCGGATATCTCGTAAATACTGTCGTCTCCAACATATTATTTGCTCGTTGTCGATTAGCACTGATTTGCGACTTTGCTTCTCCCAAGTAAAATTTAATTTGTGTAATATTTTCCACAAAGTTTTTCGCCCTATGTCAGGCAAATTCTCGTCCTCCTTTACCATTTTTAGAATTATGTCGAGGGTTGGGATCTCTTTTTTAAAATACAATTCGTGTACTTTTCGTCTTAATGTATTTTGCATATGTTTATCAAGGTCAAGTGGTTTTTTTCCAGTTGACTTTTTAGGTGGAGATATATTTCCATTTTTCCTCTCCCTTAGAAGCCTGTAAATAGTAGATTCACTAATTCCTGTTATATTGGAACATGTCGAAACTATATTTCTAACAGTAGCAGCCGGCATTTGATGTACAACAGCATCATGCACATTTAACACTATAGTCTTCGTTTGTAAGCTAAGCACGCTCTTACACTTTATTGGGGTGAAACTTGAAGACATTTTTCACAACATAGTTAACACTTATGGATTGTAAGCGACTCTGAGCAAAACAAATTATACAAATTTGGGCGAGTCCAAGTTTCACCGTATATACCTGCAAAATTTCTAAGTAGTCATTAGGACAATCCCTAGTAGGGACCCTATTGTAATGGAAATTATCAAGTTGTGTTTTTAACTAACCGAATTTAGATTCATATTACCTTTATATATCAGATCGGGTATAAAATTAAATAGTATACCTTCCAACTATACGAAATATATTCCATCAACTTAACTTCTTTTAAATAAAAATTTCGTTAGCGAAGACATTCTAAAAGATATTGATAGATATTTGTTGAGTAATAGCGTCTTTTTGACACGAAAATGCCTTCACCGAGTTTCGATATTAGATCGTTTTCAGTGCTCATTTACTTCTCCTCTAAGTAAAGCTCCTTTTTGTCAGAAAGCGCCATAACTTTTGGCAAAAAGAAAAGCGAAGAGTGCATTGTTCGCGAAATATTTCTGTCGAAGCTTTTATCCGAACCTTTATATATATATAGAGGAAGTGCAGGAGAATACTCGAGGGCCTTAAAAGACTTTCCAAAGATTTAAAGCACTACAGAACGAGCAAATTGAAAATTAATATTAATTTATAGTTAATAAAGGTATACGGTCCACGGGATTAGGAGTTACTCAAGTGATCCTAGATTGCTACTCCTTCCAGAACAATTTCACAGGATGTATTATAGACTATGGAAAGGTCACCTTCAAGCTATTTATGTTTTGTCTCCTTCTAATTTATTTAATACAGTTTCTCTCTCTGTTTTGGAATTTTCCCCGTTATCAAATTACTATTATTAGGCTCTTCTTTTAACATTTTTATATATTTTAATACAATTTTTTGTGTCTTATCCAGTGGATTCAAAAATGATTCGGATTTACAATTAGTCCCGGTAGGTGGCACTATGCAATTGGGTTCATACTAAGCTTCTAAACGGTTGGTCCGATTTTTTGCCGATTAGTTTATTTGGTAAATGATATATCAGGTCCGAGGGCAAAAGAGAGACCCTGCCAAACATCAGATACGTGATTTGTGCCGCGGCGGCGCAGGCACAAATAATATGCTCTGCTGTTTCATCATCTTCCAAACAAAGACGGCAGGTCGGATTTTCCGACAGTCCAAGTCCTAACATATGATGAGTCAGATGACAGTGGCCTGTTAAAAGGCCTGTTAAACAACGTAGGTCATGCCTGGTATTTGTTTGGAGACATTCTTCAAAGGATGTATTAAAGCCTTTGAAAGAATCAATCCTGGTCAATTATGCCAGAAGTCTTGCTGTTCTGGTCCGATAGAAACACGTGCAGCACCCTCCCTTGCAAGAGAGTCTGTCTTCTCGTTTCCATCCATGCCAGAATGGCCAGGGATCCAGACTCATCCTTATTTTAATTTAAATTTTATAAAAAGAACCGTAAAATTGAAATATTTCCTTGAAATAACACCTGAAAGCGTTAAAATTATGTTTTTCCAGTACTTGGAAAAAACCTGCCTGCATACCATCCCTTTCATTAGTTAGAAATATAATTTTTCAGCCGGCAGATTTTTTAATCATGGCTCGCATATATGAAACCGAAGTTTTCATTATTAAAAAGAAAACTATACCGGTCATTGTTTTAAAAAAGTCCATAGAAATGTTCGTGTTACATAAATTTTCGCATTTTCACTCCACGCTTCTGCATATAATGTTTAACATCAATTTTATTATTAGTAGTGGCAGTCTAATGAATGAAAATATGCAGGAAATTTAAAGAAAATAAATTGGAAAGTTTGAGTTGACATGCACAGCACGTACATTCTACAAACAGGAAGTGGAGACAATACGATTTGATTGGTTGTTGGTGATATATCATACTAGACACCATTAGGGCGTTTGTTAATATTGGTATTATTGTAACTTTATTGCGGAGGCCGAAAAAGAAGGTTTATAGATCTTAAAATCGATTACTGAGTAGAATATTTCCAATAATAAAAGGGTTTCTTCTTTGTGGCATTATTTATTATTTTTCCTCTTTTTTGGTCAAATTTTTTCGTTGGGACCAAAAATTATTCAATTACTGATTAATCTTGACAATGGTAGCTGGAACGCCAACGAAACGTCGTTTGATCCCCAGAAGAATAAGAGAAAAAAAAGGTAGAACGTGTAGCGGGACACACAGTAGGAACTTTAGTTCCTTTTAAGCAAAAATTATGTAATACATCTGTCGTTATAGATAAACAATTTGCATATTCCTCGGTGGTCGAGTAGTAAGGAAGCCAGACTCTCACGCGGTAGACCCGGGTTCGATTCCCCGTGAAGACGTTTTACGGCGCAGGAGCCGGTATAGTAGGGCTAAAGTAAGGGATAGCCTTCCCTGTCAGCCTATCAAGGAATGTCACAATTTTCCAGGCGGAAATGACGGCGATTCACTACTGTATGGGAGAAATTAAAAGGCAGAAGAGAACATATCGTTCAATTTCCATCTTCACAGACAGTCAAGCAGCGCTAAAGGCACTCAGCTCCGTAGAGGTCAATTCTAAGCTAGTATGGTAGTGTGTGCGGGCCCTAAATACACTGGGTGAGCATAGCATTGTTACTGTAGCCTGGGTACCGGGGCAACCGGGGTTATAAGGGCAACGAAAAAGCGGATGAAATGGCCAAACAAGGCTCATCAATGGTGCAGGAACTCACCATCTAATCTAATCTGAGGTATTTGTCTGTAAATTTGATAAAAAGAGTCGAAATCACCTAAAAGCTTATTGTGAGTCAATGGGATGCTCATACACCGAGCGTCCATAAAAAGTTTGTGACGTGAGACGCATGACGTGAGAAGTCACTTGAAATATTAAATTTCAAACAAATTACTTGTTAGATTGAATAATTTCAGATTAAAAATGTTCACATTCCTTCACGTATTAGCGTTACAAAATTGTATTATTTCCATGCAATTGTTGTTTGTTGGAAAGTTGATAAATAACCGTCCATCCAGATTCTGGGAAAAACTAGAAAGATCATCAAAAAGTAAATATAAAAAAAAAATCGTATACGTGCGTTACATACGAAAATCGAGATTATCGGAAGTGCTTAGCTCTACCGCAAATTTTTATTATAATTTTCCAAGAGAAAAGCCGAAATTGTAATGGAACTTCCATGTTATTCTTTCTTTCCGCTCGGTTGATTAGTTGGGATATTTTGCGAGTTGAGAATAATATAAAATAAGCCAAGAAAATCAATTGTTTTCCCGACAATTCCATTCAATGTTCTTTTCTCAAACATCAAGGATAAAAAGGATTCTAATTTTCAAGTAATATATGTAAGAATCTGACATTCACTGATCCTGTATCTGTATCTGTAGAGTGAGTGTAGGCTCATAGCACTAAGGCCATTGTACATCCTCCCGAAAAGTTGTCCTCCTAGGTCGTAGTCCATCCTGTACTTCCCAGGAAGGTGGACAGGTCGCTAGGATACATCTCCTTTATATCGGCAGGTGTAGGCCAAGACTCACCGAACACACACTCTCTTATAGTATATAAACAAAAGAATAGTAGGTTCACTCCTCGTCGGCTCTTTCATGTAGCGCTGCTAAAGACTTGCCGAAAAACGAACGTAAAAGCATACGTGTGCCGTATATACAGGGGTCGCGCGAATTACTATCTTCATATCTTGTTGATTTTTATATGGAGTGTTTAATACGGGGGCTGATAAAAATGTATGTTAGGCTAGAAAACTTATTTCAAAAAACGATGTTGCTTCGCTATGTATTTAATTATGAGAAATAAACTAGAATCATTCATTAGAATAGCTTTTACTACATTGTATAAATAAAATAATTCGTCAAAAATGTACAAATATAATATTTCTTATAATATAAAAATAGAGAACATAAATAACTATTTAGTCATTGAGAATTATACCAGATTCTACATACTTTAGAATTGGTTTTGCATATAAAAACAATGCTGAATAATTGCATTTAGTGAAAAAACATTAAATCCTAAGCCAAACTTAGGACGGAGACGGAGACCGAGTGAGATAGACATCGAGCTGGGAGGAGTTAAGAGTGAACCTACTATTCATTTGTCTATATACTATGCTATTGGGTCCGAATTTTTTCTACTACAGAAATAGAAAACAGCAGCAATATTGTTTATATCAGTTTTTATCAACAATATAAATACAGTTATCCTGTTTGGCCATTGTTTATGTTGATTATTGAATATTATTAGGTTCGGAATATTGTTCTGGCTTAGCAAAAATGGAATTAACCGATATCACTGGCAACTAAATGTCAAAAGTACTTGTATATTTCAAAATATTGTTTCAACAAAAACTGCGCTATATTTAAGCCGTTAACTCATTTAGCTTTTATCAAGTCTCGCTTACTCGGATTCGAATTTTTTTTGTCATTTAATATATTTAACCAAAAAAATTTAATTAATCAACATAACAATAGCTGTAAATTTTCCTTTATTTCTACCAGTACAAATGAGCTTCCAGCTACTCTTTTTTCCCCAGTGGTTTTTGACCTTATACTGTATTTCGAATTTCAACAATTTTCCATAAAAGCAAATTTTAAAATGCATATCAAACGAAATGTTTGACGAATTAATTAGTTATGCTTTCCTCGGGCTTCTGCATCGCAAAAAAGGGACATTTTTAAATGTGTCACAGTTAAAATATTATTATTAAAATGGATTTTACATTAAACAAAAAATAAACAAACGATAGGTATTGAAAGGGTTTGTTCAAAATCAATTGAAAAAGCGACGGGTCCGAAAGTAGATGTACAAGGCCGATTCCAGCGCAGAGAACCTTCCCATTCGTATAACATTTAAAAGTGTGTCTCCAAAATTTCAGCTCAAAACTGCCATTATTATGGCCTCTACTATTTTTTCACCATTATATTACATAAAACCACTTTTTAATTTTCAAATTTAGAACTAACGACACTTATAGATGGAAATCCACTTATACAAGCCTGTATTGTATATTTCGAAAATGTCCAGAAAATATTTCCAAAGTCCATATCAAAACAGGAACTCGGGTCACATTGCGCTTTTAACAAACATAGTTCCCTGATGGAATGTCATATTCACAACTGTCTACACCAGTAAAATTATTGCAGCAGTGTACATTATTCAAATTTGCTCTATAATCCTTTAAATCATTTTCAACACATGTTATTTTAAACAGCTTTAACAAACTTTTACAGCAGTGAGCACTCTCAAACCTTCCGATTTATTCTCAATGGAATTGTTCGGTTTCGCTAAAATAGCCATTCCATATTTCACGTGAAACTTTTATCTTGTTTGTTTCAATATCAACAATCATGCCGAAAAAAATTTTCAATTCAACTGAATCCGATTTTATTTTGTCGATTTATAGCAAGAGTCTTTAAAAAGTAACAAAGTATGTTGTGAGTAATTCTGGGTGACTACAACCAGTTTAGTTCAAATGTCAAAGTAAATAGTTAGGGAGGCGAATGCTCTGCTGTTTCATCATCTTCCAAACAAAGACGGCAGGTCGGATCTTCCGACAGTCCAAGTTTTAGCATATGATGATTCAGATGACAGTGGCCTGTTAAAAGGCCTGTTAGACAACGTAGGTCATGCCTGCTATGATCTAACATTTGTTTGGACACATACTTCGAAGGATGTATAAAAGCCTTTGAATGAACCAATCCTGGTAAATTATGCCAGAAGCTCTTCTTGCTGTCCAGGTATTTAGTGTTTGTTTGGCAAAACTTATTGCGATGCCAATTGTGGGTTCTGGTCCGATAGAAACACGTGCGGCACCCTCCCTTGCAAGAAAGTCTGCTTTCTCGTTTCCTTCCATGCCAGAATGGCCAGGGATCCAGACCAGCAATACTTTATTGAGTTCTCCTATTGAGGAGAGTCTTTTTTGGCAGTCTAAATCCAATTTCGACGGCGAGAGCTAAGTGCTTTTAAAGCCGCATGGCTGTCCTAGGTCTGCGCCCGTATACACCTGCACTAGAGCCTGAGGGTGTTTTTGAGCCGTCTGTGTACCAACAGCTGTCTGCTCTTAATAGTTCATCCTTACGCTATACCCTCCGCTAAAATGGATTTTACCATACGAGCTTTTCTTTTCGAAATTACTTTATCTTTCGATCTTGAAAGGTCTCGACGGCGCTCGTGAATGTCGCCATTTAGCGACCTCGCCTCCCTAACTAAAAGAGTTTAAACGCACAACTGAAAGGTTCCTATACTTCATTTTGCAGTATAAGCCAGCCTTTATTTACAGCTGAAAGCTTGTAAAGCTATGTCCACACCGGAAGCATTGAAGAGGTTGTGGTAACCATCAAAAAATATTACGCCATGCTTTTTTCCTGGTGTAGGCTGACTGACTATTCAATATACTTCCAGAAGACTTGAAGCACATTTCAAAGATATTTTTGATAATTAATTATTCTGGGACATCCTTTATATACGAAGATACGATTATACATTATCCACACTGTTTTAAATGAAAATTCATGATGTGATTATTTATTTTATTTTTAGCTTTCGATGTTGGTACATTCATGAGATGTGCTGTAAATCCCGAGGGGTCCTATCTCGTTTGGGCCTTTTGTGGGGTCTTTCCGCTTTGGCAGCTTTACTCGTTGCCTTCATCGGCGGTTCTTGGCTCTATACGAAAGAACCGATAGTATTGCCAAATTCTCCCATATCTACGAGCATTTCTTTCCGCATCGGGCTGTGGAGAACTTGTCCAAGTGTTAAGAGAATCAACTCATCTATACGTAAGTACATAACTGATGTTGTTTTGATTTGAAAAATATTACCAATTGATAGTAGAGTTCTTACAATAACCGTTTTTGGTGTGCGTTATCGTTTGTTAATGTCCTTTTAACACATTAAGTTGGAAGAAATTAATCACAATATGTTTGTCATATTTGCTACCTATTAGTTTTACAAGAAATTTCCTCTGATATACAATCTGTCAAAAACCGAACGGTTTCTTTAGATCTTTGAATAAACTTATGATCTCTCCAACATTCAAAGTGATTCATACGCTCTCTATACACCCGAGGTCTTCTCGGGTGTTGTACGATTCCAATAAGTTCCAAAAAATCCTCATCATCGGTTAAAATATCTATAATTAACTTTGACAAACTTTTAATTTAATATTAAATTAAGTACAGGCTATGTTTGCATACAATTCATTCACATTTAAGCCACGGAACATGATAACAATTTATGTTCCGTGCTTAAGCTTACATTAAACCTGCCCTCTTGGAGGATTTACTAAGCTTAAGGTTTAAATGAAGCTCAACCGTAAGCCAACTTTGTTCAACAGCAATCTGACGCTGAACCTGAGTGTTTGGTTCCTCCTATCCCAGTTCCTTCTATTGCTTTTGAGCCGTCTGTGTACCATTGAATGGCATTCTTTCCAAGTCTGGTAATGGTATTTGGAAGCTTAAAATTCCTTTGAAAAGTTATACTTTTTAATCATATTATATCTTTGACAAGAAGAATCTTGTGGGCCAATGTAATTTATATTTTAATGAATAATAAATAAAATTGCTTAATTAACAAATGTAATGTTCCAACTGTTTGCTTTTATAATATCTGCAATCTAGTTGAGAGCTGAGCGGTATTGTATTGCTAGACAGAAATTCGGAAGCGCAAATATATTCCAATGTTTCCTTGGAGAAAAGATCAGTTTCGCGTTGAAGAGCTCTCCTCTCGAGCGACATCTGATGCTCAATCCTGGACAATTAGCAAACTAGTAGGATTATGAAGGACCATCCCTTAAACAGAGGGTTGGGGGATAGGTCAACGGAGAACAATATGGACATATACCTACAAGAATTTCCAATTAACACTTGCAAAGTGATTATGTTTGCCAAAAGCACAGTGGGAACTTGGAACTTGGGACTGTTTGATGATTATAAAACCGTCGTTGACGATGCCTCTCTCTCATTTTCGAATGCTTTGTTAAACGAAAATTGATTGGGGACCGCTCGGAGTGTGTTTGTTTTAAAAAGTGTGAAAGGGGTCAGTGCTTTTATTGCAAAACATAAAATATACAGTGGAATTTTTATACAGAGTATTCCGAATTGGAGAATTTTACAAGATATCTGAAAAATTAGATGATGTTAAATTTTCAAGATTTTCCAAAAATTGAAAACATTTTTTAGGCGCGTTGAGATTTACCATGGACGTGCGATGAAATTTTTGTAAGGGAATCATTGATTTGTGAACATTTTCATTTATCATGGAAGTACCATACAATTTTTAAAAAGGGAAGCATTAATTTGCGAAAATTTCCATCTACCATGGACGTAGGATGAAATTTCTGTAAGAGGATCATTGATTTGTAAAAAGTTCCTATTTACCATAGACGTACGATAAAAATTTTCAAGGTAGTTTATTTATTTGGAAAAATTTCCTCCCAAATTAAAAGTATGATGACATTCTTAAAAAGGGGTTCATTCTTTGTGAAATTTCTATTTACCATGGAAGCGCGATAAAATAAATATAAGGGATTAATGTATTTGGAGAAATTTTTCCCATCATGAGCGTACGACAATTTTTTTCAAAGGGATTAATTTGTTTGTGAAAATTCTATATCATGAGCGTACCACAAAATTTTTCGGCTGGGTTAATTTATTAGATAAAGTTTGTATTTCCTATGGAAATGAGAAAAAAAATATACAGGTTGTCTGGGAAACTTTTTTAATGTTGATTTGTAAAAGTTTTGTGATTTGTCCGATTTTTTAGTCAAGTTAGATTAGATTAGATGAGCTGTCTAATCGTCCCGACCACGCCAAACATTTCAGATCTGTTGTCCTCTGAATTAAGAGTAAATTCTCCAGCCTTACTCTTTTAAGTAGCCAATCAGCAGGTAAGAACGGGATTTGTAACAGGGGGGGAGGCAAACCATGGTTCATGGTTCATGTAGAATTTCAGGATTAAAAGAAAAGGCAAATGGAAACAAAACTTTGAGATTTTAATTATACTTAAATTAAACTAATAACATTTTTCTTGTGTTTAAACTAAATTTATTCAAAACTTTCTGTATGTTTTTTATTCAATTTTTTGTTTATTAAAATTTTAAAATTATTTAATTTATTTTTGCTTCCAGGGGGTGCAGTTGCCCCTCCCTGCTCTTAGCTGGCTACGCCCATGAGCAGGTATCAAGAAACCGCACGTTTACAGGCATAGATTATGCTCCGCAGTACTTCCATTGTTGTCAGATCTTCATTTATATACCTGAATGCCGTTATTTTCGGAGTTATGTATATTGAAACTCGAGATCACATTTTCTGGTATTTTCTCTTCAAGTATGTTTGACTTTTCCATTCTGTGTAATCAAATACTATTTCATTATGTTCTTCTCTAGTATAGAACGTAACAAATTATACACTTTTTCTTGTGATAAATATACAAAAACATCCCTTATAAATCCAATTATTTCAAAAGGACTTCTAACACTCCTTCCAAGCTTTGATGTTTCCCATCAAAGAATTGCGTAATGTGGTTGGTGTGCTTGGTCGAGTTTCTCTCTGAAAAACTTACTCTAATAACTAGGAAGGCATCCGACGCGACGCTTTGTGTCCAGTTTGTTTCCAGTTGCAGTTGCAAGCTCTTTCGTTTCAATTTAATTAAGGTTATACCATCCAAAGACATTTTATCAAGTTCCATACAAGAGTTACAAATTAAGTTGTGTTTTTATTAAAATTGTTTGAGGAGTAAATATTGAAGTTTAAAGATTAATCCAATAAAAACACAGGATAATAATTTTCCACATTTTTCTTCAACATTTAGAGAGACTCTTCTTCTTCTTCTACTTTCTCTCGACTTGAAGTTGTCATTTATACATACATTTGGGTTGGGTTCAACATCCCAGGCACTTTGTATCATTACCCATGTTATCTACCCACTTCCATTCCAAAAGCTTCGTGTCTTCTATATAAACCTCCAGTTTATCTGGAGGGATCTTCCGTAGTTGTTATTTTCTCTCCAAAATGCTTCCGCCTGAGTCCTTGTAAGTTCTCACAGAAGCAGAGTAATGTGAATATGTGTTTCATCGTATAGTTCACATTTTCTGCACACAGGTTCACTAACTTTGCCCATTCTGTGCAGATGCTTTTTCAGGGTACAGTGTCCAGTCACCAGGTCTGGTAACCCAGTTTATACAGCCTGGAGGAGAGTCACTTGTCTAACTTATTCAGTGGACTCTTAGTATGGAGGTGTCTTCGTAACAGCTTGAGTTGGTGTTCCTTAACAGCTACTTTAGTGAGTCTTCTAAGGCAGAGGTGATGGACAGTAACAAACATATCAATCTTTGGGATTGTATCGAAGATTCAAGTCAAGCTGACCAAGGTATCGAAGACAAGTAAAAAGCTGACGAAGAGGATCAAAACCAGCTCAAACTAAGACAGTAAAACAGGGTCGTAAAAGTAACTAAAATGCGGAAGACAAATAATGAACATTGTCACACGTTGAAGGTATCCTGACAGGTCTAGATTCTTCATAATCATTTTTGAATTGATCTTGATCCTTTTCGACTGTCCTTTTGTTACCCTTCCATGCAAAAGGGCAAAATGAAACAATAAACTCAACCTAGCATAATTTCAATATCTTAAAGTACTCGACAAGGCGATTTGAACGAAGATATGACTACTCAGGCCTACTTACCTTTTAACATCAATAAATCTTCATTAATTATCAATTTTAAAATGGTTTTTGTTATTGTGTACAAATTTGGTATAATATTCTTGTATAATTATAACCTGAATGGGGCTTTAAATGTGAATTCAAAACTTCCCTGTGTCACGTCGACCTGGACGAAGCCTTTATAATCTGCTCTTTCTCCTAATTGTCGAGCAAATTGACTCTGAAAGGTATACAACTTTGCACATTTAGCTTAGAGCTTTTAAAACCATTTTGTGAGATAAGCCGGTTATAAAATTACTGCGATGTGTAGTATATAGTTCCACTAACGTCTAATTAGGTATGTATGGTAATATTTATTATTAGGTTACAAAAACTTATCATTTTTTCATATCAAAGAATTTTTAAATTTAAAATAGCACTGTTATATACGACAAAGAAAATATGAGTGTCCTCCCTATTTCAACCGCTGTTGCCAAATGCACTTATCTGTGAAAGCTGGTGTGTCCTGGAATTCATAGTAAGGTGACTATATTGTTCTCGCCTAGCTCCCTATTCCCACACTATTTTGGAACTGATTACACAAGAGCTCAGTGCTTTAATGGCTGCTTTTCTATCCGACATTATGATAAATCCTCTGTTTTCTGTATCCTTTTGGTTCCTGGCCCGAACACTCCTATCCCAGTTCCTTCTGTTGCTTTTGAGCCGTCTGTGTACCATTGAATGGCATTCTTTCCAAGTCTGGTAATGGTATTTATATCCCATTCCTTCTTGTTGCTCAATTGCAGATTGTGATTTGTCCAAATTTTTTTAACAACAACCCGAAACATTACAACTGGCTTAATGCGACAAAGTTAAATGAATTCAACCTCAAATACCTGTTACAAAATAAAAAGCAAAACCATAAATAATCTGCTGTTGAAAAATTTGCAATTCTGATATGCCACGTATTATAATGATCTCTCTGGGTTAGTGTGTGGAACATACTAAAACACTAAAAATGCAAGTAGGGGGCGATCAACATTCTGACATTTTGATTAATATTACAAAATTTCAATTTAAAATGTGCCCCATTCCCCGACACGCGATTTACCT
>CAJUYI010002849.1:0-27611 GCA_910591695.1 Galerucella pusilla | reverse complement strand
TTTTTGGTGTAAAATTAAACGATGTTTATGTTCACTTGGAGTTTTGACTAATAATTCTACCCTTAAAAAAGTTATGTTGAATAATACGTTGTATGAATCGTGTAACTAGCGCCCTCTATGAGAGTTAGATATAAAAACAAATTCATGGGATATATCAGCTTCCAAAACATATTCGTATAAAATTTCATTGCAATGGTGCCAGTAGTTTCGGCAAAATCGTAAGAAATGTGTAATTTTTCATTTTCTTCAACGCCCTTTATCTTGAAAACGGATGGCGTTAGAAAAAAATTTCACTGAGCCAACCCCAATTATTTTTCTGTTTTTTACCTATCCTAGAGACGGTGTTACCTTTTTTTGAAACACCCTGTATAGAACTAATACTTTCCAAAGTTGTTCTATTAGGTCTAAGGTATCTCTCATATCTTTAACTGCCACGCTCGAGTATTCCCGAAAAATCCCCTATTCGCCTCCCTAACTACTAATACTCTCCTCAGTATTACACAATATGTATTACAACCAAATCGTGACATTTCAAAATATTAAATATTTGAAACTTTAAAATCTAAATCACTCAATATGTTTCCAAAGCAACGTAAAAATAGCCCATGGTTTGTTATCAGTGTAATGTTGACATGATTGAGTGGAATTGTTCATATGATAAAAAATGAGGAAATTTGATTGGCTCTTGAAACTGTCAAAAAATTGTCTCGTAAATTGCTAGTACTAATGTACAAAATTTGGGTTACACCTATTTTGGTATACGTAGATTCCAGATTTGATATTTGCAATGTTGCCAGATTTGCTGTTTCTTTTAAATTTAGTAACTTTGGTTTTTCAAATTCTATTCAATATGAGTTCACCCATATGTAACACTTACGATTTTATTTAGAATAGAAGGTCTTAAATACATAAAACAGTGCAAAATATGTAAATAGGTATGTAGATTTGAATAAATTAAAATGTTTGAATGTAGAATGCTGTGATTTTGTTAATTGGGCAATTCTTAATCGGAGGGAATTTAACGTCAGTTAAATAAGAACTCCTACTAAGAAATAAAATTGTACCTACACTGAGAAACTTGTTTAGAGCCAATTTTAATCAGATATGATTTCAGCAAGCTGGAGCTCCAGCTTATTTTGGTGTAAATGTTCGGCGTTATTTATATGAGATATTTCCCGGACGATAGATTGGTAGACGAGCTAGAATTGATTGTCCTCCACGTTCACCTGATTTCAATCCTAAAGATTATTTTTATTAGAAATACATACTTGAAAAATTTAGTTTACAAATAGACGTTCCTAGACTTATGTTTTATGTATTTTACACCTTCCAGACTACAAAAAATCATAAAAGTGTTACATATATGGTTGAACTCGTATTGAATAGGAGATCCCAATAATGACCAAATAAACAGGGTGAGTTACTAATTATATAAGACAAACGGCAAAAATAGCAACATTGTAAATATCAAATACGGAATCTCCGTATCCCAAAAAATAGGTGTACCCCAAATTTTGTACAATTAGGACTAACAATTTACCAGATGATTTGCCGTTTCCAGACTGTTGGGCCACTCTGTATAAGGAAGCATCAATTAGGAAAGATTAAGTTGAATTATAACAAAGTTGGTAAGCTTTTGTAGCTTTTTTTGACAGGTAAGTAATTCCGAAATTTTTTCGTTGAAAATTGTAGAATTAAAAAGTGAAAATTACAAAACCCAATAAAAGTAGTAAATAAAGCTTATCATAATAAATTATGCAGATATATTACACCACTGGTGATTAGTGAGGGACATAGTTAGGTTAGGTTATGTTATGTTAGGAAAGGTTACTTATGTTTGTCAGGTTTTTAATTTTCATTTCGTTTAAGGTAATTTACATCCATAAAATTGCATTTAATGAAAGTATTGAGTAACAAAAAGCGTTAGAAAAAAAATCGATGTATTTTGCGAGGCAACATGACAATTAAAATACTGACAATCATAATTAACCTAACCATGTCCCTAACACATCACGTGTATTGTAATATTGCATTGTTTACTTGGGAAATGTTCCTATAGTAGTTTACCTAACTAGTGCGGAAAGTGATACTTTTCCGCACGCTATTGCAGATCGCCGAACGATGCTTTAGCGGAGTTCGGCCAGCAATCGCGTGCGGAAAAGTCACTTTACGCACGTGTTAGGTACACTATTTTTTCTACTAGCATGCGGAAATAAGCCCAAAAGTTAACATGAAGAAACATTTCCTATTAAATACATATCTACAAATTAATTATTATTATTTGACATTCATTTGATGAGGCTTATACCAGGGCTATTAAAAATGATTGAAAAATAAGTTGTTTTTTTTTATTGAAAATTATAGCAGAATTATAATGAATTAATTAATTTTTCGGTCATTTGGTAAACTACAATCATACAAATATATATTTTGAATATTCAAATGTCAGTATACCCCCCCAAAAAACTTGAAAATTTACTTTTCCGCACTAAAATGAGTGCGGAAAAGTTTACTTAATCATTACATTTGACAACTACTGTCACCAATATAAATAAATGTCAGATAAAGTCGGATGGATATTAAGTTCGCGAATAATAAATCAAGAAAAGAAGAATTGAAGTATTGTATATCCCTCCAGAAATAGGTATTATAATATTTATCAATGTGTTATATTTTTAAATATAAAAAATATTCATCTGAAATAGATTAACGATCACATTATATTAGAGGGTGGGAGTTGAGGGCGGGAGGGTCAGGGCGGGAAATACAAACTGTACAATAAATGTAAATATTAACAACAATTAATTTGTGTTCAAGAATATTGTTATAAATTAGATGTTTCTTTTATTTCTTTTATAACAACTTTATCAATATAAAAATTGAATCCATACACTTTGTTCCATTTGATAGTGATAATCCATTTGTAACATTACCCCGCACTGTTATTTTCTAATTGCTTAGCAACTGCCCACTATTCTGGAATACAGGAAAACAGGTCAAAATAATAATATATGTTTTTGATTGACTTGTGTTTCTATCTCTATGTTTTCAGTAGGCCGATCGGAATTATATTTTTAATGAATGTTACAAGTGGGTTTGATAAAAAAGTTTTTGGTTGTTTCATCAGCATCCTCATTTCCTTTAATGCATGTGTGAGATAGCACCCATAAAAATTCGTTGGTTTTGTCTTCAGATGGTGTTGATTCGTTTTTTTGCACCATTTTCTATTTTATATAAATGGCTTAGAGGCTTTAAATAACGCTGAGAGAGTCGATGATTATCAAAGTATCCTTACCTATAAGGTATGTTCCAACTGCAATTAAAAACTGTCAGAAACGATCAGGGAATAACTGGTCATAGCAAACAACCAGTTTAATTTCGCGTAATTCCTATCACTGAGGAACAGTCGGAAACTATCAGAATCCGCCAGAGCAAGTGACAGAAGTGGAAACAAAAACAAATGAACCTCTCAAAATTTTTTGGAAACTTTATCAAATGAATGATCCTACTCGAAAGAGGTTGTGGTACGCTGATGATTTTTTACAATTTAATTCCTTTTAAAAATTTTATCGTACGCTCATGATGTTAAAAATTTACCAAAGAAATTGATCCCTTATAATAATTTTATCGCATTTCCATGGTAATTAGAAATTTTCACAAAAAAAAACATGAAAATCAAATGATTTGAAAATTTAAAACCAAAAATTTGTGCTATATTTTTTTAAATAATTTATCTTTTTTTAAGGCAGAAAATTGTGGGTTAATTTCAACAAATTCCACAACACTACTAACAAATCTGGAAATTTGATCGAATATATACAATACCTGTCTGTATTTTAACACCTGACGATATAAATAGACTTTTCTGGTTTCCGTTTCCAACGCTGAAAATTTCGTGAATCACATAGCGGTTTTTCGAAGACGAAAATAATCATCTCTAGCTAGTTGGTAACCGCATTATAAAACACTACTCGCTATCCAGCATATTTTATTAATCTAATATATCAAGGACAATTTATCTTGAATTGAATCGTGTATAATATTGAAGCAGTAAAATGCATCTTGTATTTTGTTGCGAAACTAAATAAATAACTTTGAAATTGGAAATATACTGAGGAAATTGAAATTTGGGATGTAAAATGACGGTCATTTATTTACGCGACTCGTGACAAGTCATTTATACGTCATTTATACGTCATTTTTGTCATTTATCAGTATTTCAATTGCTTTGCCTTGAATGTAGGATATTATATTTATAAGTAAAGCCATCTCATGCAATTCCAAAACAGATATTTTTGAATATATGACTGTAATATAGTTTATCTAATTCCGCTATCAAATGTGACACTTTACGTCACTCCTTGAGGTTAGGTAATAGCTTTGTTCGCGGGTCTGATTACGAACTAATTCAGGGACTGATCGCATGCGCATTTTCAAAATTGTCGTTCGCGGTTTGCTCAGTTCTGAATTTTTAGTAATAGTTCTGTGTTCGCGGGTCACAGTGATTCAGTAAATTATTGATTCGTAATCAGTCCTAGCAGTTCTCTGATTTTGGTAAGGACTGAAAGTTCAGTTCGGCCGCTCATGCGCAAATGATCGATATGTTAGTTGTTTCATTCATATGGTTTTATTTTAGTACATTTTATCTTATTTTAGTTTTCACTTGTTTATTGCATAGACCACGTTTATTGTTTGCTTTGTTGTGTTTGTTGTTAAAATAACAATAGATTACACATATATTCAATTATTTACCTCTTTCTGCTTCGCACATTTTGAATAAATATTTTCTTTAAAAATTAAAATCTGTATAAAACACAAAGAAAAGAGACAAAGGGAATCACAGTGAAGGGAATCGCGAAAAAAGTTACAGTTAGCTGTCAGAAGTGTGGTGTTTTGTTTTCTTCAAGTCCTGAAAGGTAATCACACAGGGTGATCTGTGGTTCTCTAAGTCCTAAGATCGTTCGCGGTATACTTGGAACTATTTGCTGGTTCGGAACTAAGCATGCGCTCTAGACAATGTACAGTTAATTCCAGACTGATTCGGAATCGGTTCGGATTGTGACCCGCGAGCATAGCTAATGTCACATTTTTCATAACCTTCATATATCAGTTATGAAAAGTAGTTGTGTAAAAACTTTACATAACTGTTTATGTTTCAACAAAGAGATACCACATGAGTTTCAAAGAATAATTTATTAATTAGGTAGGTACTGTCAAAACTGACAATTATTTCATTATTTAAACTGTACAACTGTACATAATTTTAATTCAATAGTATTTTGAGATTTATAAACATTGAAAACATTATTCAGGACACAGTGAATACATCATAGTAACAATACTTCTAACACCATTTGATTCCACTTCAATATTATCATTGTAATTCAAGATTTTATTGAATATTATGAAAGCGCGGAATTAGATAAAACGTTGTACGTAAACACGTTATGAAGAGAGCGACATTGTTCAACACGCGTAATTTGCAGAACTCGCTAGCGCTCGTTTTGGCAAATATTACGCTTGTTGAACAATATAGCTCTTTTCATAACTAATTACTTAAATATCTATTAATGACGGTCAGATATTTTTTTAATCAAAATTAATTATTGCTTGGTGTAACATAGGACCTTATACAGAATAATTGGACTCAAAAGTTGAATACTAGTTAGTGTGTGTTGATTTGCGGTAAACAATTAACTTGCTTCATATACTGTAGATGTTATCTCCACCAGACAATAGGTATTAAATTTTAATCAATAGCTATAAGTGTCAGAGAAATGTTAAAAAAACAACAGCTGCTATGCTTTCGAAAAGTAGAGAATGAAAATATTGAAAACATTGCGATTAATTCCCATTAAAACCAAATCATGGAATGAATGTACAGGGTTATTCATTATAAATTACCCACCCCCTATCGTCGTTATTATTACTTTTAGAAAAAAAAAGTCTCATATGAAAGTTGTTTGGTTACTGAAGCTGAATTTTCTTAATGTTTTATCAAAAATTCAGTAGTGTGCGTATTTAAGGGGATATCGAAACTAATAGTTCTTTTTTTAAATGGGACAACCTGTATATGTTAACATTTTTGGAATGAACTTTTTTTTCTGATTTCAAAAATATATAATATGTTACCCCTACCTTGTACCGTTTTTGAGTTGTGACATGTTGAAAATCTGAGTTTTAGTAATTACTGTAAATATGAAAAAAACATTAATAATATATCAAAGTGAGCTATGAAAATGACAACTATAATTACTTTATATGAAAAATTTCAATAGGGTTCGGGCATAAAATTGAATTTTGCTATTGGTGGGAATTGACGCTTTATCAGGTCTCCTAACACCTTGCATGTCTCTTTTTTTCTACAAAATATAAACTTCACTTTTAAAACGACTAAAAAAATCATAAAATTTGAAAGTCCGCCAAAACGCGCTTTACGTCATGAAGATGGCTGCCCCATGGAGTGACGTCATTTATGTATGCAATACCGGCCATATTGACATAAGTAAACACAAGAGATATGACATCACACGTATCATCGGTAGCGTTCGGAAATCCTCGGGTTGTGGTCGGAAAGTGCATTGAAATTTGCATTTTATTTTAAAATTTCCAATGGAAACTGGTTTATTTCCTATTGTTAGTAATTTTTGATATATTTACTATTATAAATTAATATCCAAGCAAAATATGAAATTTGCGTGTATTCTATTATCAACATATTACTTGTCATTTTCATAGCTTACTTTGATAAATTATCTTTTCCATACCTTTTTACAGTAATTACTAAAACTAAGATTTACAACATTTCATAGCTCAAAAACGGTACAAGGTAGGGGTGACATATATATTTTTGAAATCAGAAAAAAGACCATTCCAAAAATGTGAAAATATACAGGGTGTCCCATTTAAAAAAGGATTATTACTTCTTGTATCCCCTTGAATTTGCACGCTACTGAATTTTTGATAGAATATTAAAAAAATTCAGCTGCAACCAAACAACTTTTATGCGAGACTTTTTTTTCTGAAGGTAATAATAACGATGATAGGGGGTGGGTAATTTATAATGAATAACCCAGGAACGTTCATAAGATTACTCTCAATCCTCGATGATACATTTTTAAATAAAAATGTAACTCTCTCTCTCTCGAATATTATTTTGTACAAAGTGATTTATGTAGAATCCGTAGGGATGGTTTTTACACGAAATTAGCGTTCTGCATTACACTTGTCAATTCTGTTTGGATGAACAAATTGGGTTTAACTAGTAATCGGGGAAGTAGAAAATTTCAATTATCGGAGAGCTAATCAATAGTGTTTTTACCGCAGTACTCGCTGCAAAATGTTATAGCTTATTATTGTTTAATATGTAGAAAACCATAGAGTTACATAAGAACAAAATGTATGACATCGTGCATGTCATCTGTCATGTCAACAGTTGATCATAAATGCAAAATAAAGACACACGTGTTTTACCAGTTTACAGTATTTTAATTTAATCCTGCATTTAAATAATTATTAGCTAAATAAAATTTTATTCTATTCTAAATTTGGAATCAATTATTCAACTAGAATTTTGTTAAATAAACAATTTATTATTGACGTAATAATGTTACAAATATGTTCACATTGAACATATTTTTTTATACAAATTTTGAATTTGAACCATACTTGACACAATTATTATGAATAGCTTATTCATAAATCCCGCTGAGCAATAAATCAATCAATTTGCCCAATTCTATAAACGTACTTAATATGAGTTTTTTAAATGAATACTTCCGATTTGAAATGTGTACAATTCATATTTACTCAAGATGCTCAAAACTTTTATTTAATCTTCAATCGACGTCACTTACCACAGTGATAACTTTATTTTTAATCCCATGACAATAGAAAAGACCTTAAATTCTTCCTGATATGGGGTGAAGCTACCTGCCCGACATAGAAATATACGAAAAATATTTATGGTCACCATAATTTTTCAATATATACAGAAGTATTTAATCCTGTACTGTCTTCTCATCTTCTGGCAGGTTATTTACAATAAACATTTTTTTCTATAAACATGTGTGATGAGTCTAATCTTGAATGAGATACAGTGTTGACTTTTTTGTAATAAATGAGCTATGGCTGTAAAGGAATTCCCTAATAATAATATCTAATTTATTAATTCAATTTTCCAGTTTCATAAAAAGAACTAGAGCTTTTATCAGCAGGCACATCATTCATGTTGTTCTCTATTTTCTTTTACAGGATTGTTTATTTGTATTTTTTAGTAATTAACAGTTTATAATTTTTGACGTATGATAACCGCTTACTATGTTCTTGAATGTGTACCAAACAAACACCAAAAACTTATACTGAATTTTTATTGTTATAGCTATGGCAGAAGGTAATGGTGAGGTACCGGAAGAACCAATGAAGATAGACGTCGAACGCACCGAAGACTACCAGAAGCTGCTGGAATATGGGCTGGATGAAAAAGTTGCCGCAAAATTGGATGAGATCTATAAGACTGGCAAGCTAGCGCATATTGATTTAGACGAAAGGGCATTAGATGCTCTCAAAGAGTTCCCCGTAGATGGGGCGCTAAATGTACTAGGTCAATTTCTCGATTCGAACTTAGAGCATGTGTCCAACAAATCGGCGTATCTATGCGGAGTCATGAAGACCTACAGACAAAAAAGTCGAGCGGGGACCAGCGGCTCGGCGGGTGCGGCCACTCCCGCGCCAGTGCCCGTCAAAGGACCCGACGAAGAGAAGATCAAACAGATATTAGACCGGACCGGATACACATTAGATGTTACAACTGGTAAATATTCTTTTTTTTTTCTAAATAATTTTATACTCTCATTAGTTCAATCTTGGAAAAATGGTTTTCAAAATATAAATTTCAAATTTCGAATAAACAGGGTTACCAATGGAATGGACATATGTATGTCTTTTTCATCTTTTGTATGTTTATTTGTGAGGAACATTATCTAGTGTACCGTTTATTCCACTTACTTTCTAAGAAAAGTCTTGGTAGTTGATTGATTGATTAGTTCGATACCACCAGAGAGATGCTTCAAGCATTCTTCCTCCTTTCTGCTTATTGAACTTTTGGTTGTAACGTTTATGTGAAGAGACTAGTTGTCATTATCAGGCTCATTACTAGATACCTCTTAAAGAAATCCTCCCTTATTCAGTCTTCTATCGACATGGACCATGATGATTCATCTCTTTCCAAACTTTTAGAGCGTTTAGTTCCTGGTTCTTAGACTCCTGTATTTTGGAACTATCTGTACACCAAGTCCAAGTCTAGCTTGCAAAAATGGTTTGTGAAAACAATCCTTTTTGCTAATCGATTTCGAGGTAGGAGAGACTCAATATCAGGAGTAGTGAGGGGGGCTGAAATAGGCTTTGTGATACCTTTTGGCCCAATATGATAATAAACATTTAAAATAAGAATTAAATTCTCTTGATCTTATTTCAACAAAACGTTCGAACATTTCATTATTATACAGGGTGTTTCATTGGGAAAGCGCCTAATTTCAACTGTAGATGGGGATCAAAAAACCTATATTTAATGTGTCTTCTGCAATTCATAACCAATAGTCCAGTAAATGAAGGCGAAAAATACCGTCAACATGGGCATCTGGTCCAGCAAGAAATTCATTTTTTAATTTGCAGGTGATAGTAGGTACATTTAACCCCCAAAATGTCAGGTTCCTGAAATTTGTGAAAGGGTCGGAAAATGGCTCTAGAGATCCCGAAAATCTGTTTTCCACCGATATCTCCCGAACTACGATCCCTAGAGAATTTTTGTTCAGACAAAAAATGAAGAGCAGCTCATTACCTACAAGAGTTGTCCCCACAGCTTTTTTTGTTACACCAATATTTTTTGCAAAAATGGTGGTTAAAAAGTTCGCAGTTTTCTGAAACTTGAAAACTGACGTTTCTAGTCCTCGGGCAACCGTTGTAACGTCTTCAGTCAGAGCTTGATCACGAATAAAACACACGGGCGTACTAGAATCCTCTGCGACTTCCATTTTTCTACAGGAATGAACAATATTTATCAAATCATTAGATGTCATTTCACCCACAACAATATTGATGATTTTAATTAAAAAAATGGAACCTCACCGTGTGCTCAAAAAAAAGAAGCTTAAGAATTTTCAATATTTCCCTGTTTTTTATCAATAAAAATTTCAAAATTTGTTATTTAATAATAACAATAAACACTGCAGCAGAAAGCATCCACGTGTACACGCACTATAGCAGACGCCGTCGACCACACTATAGATGGGTGGCGTGGGGGCGTGCGAGAATAAAATGAGGCATCCATTACAACAAATTTAGACACAAATTTGCTTTTAATGCATCAAATAGGGGTCTGGGCCAAAAAAAATTATACCATCGGCAAAAGGATATTCTAGCCTTTCTCCCCTCTCCTATAAGCGGGTTTGACAGTTAATCATCGAGAAATTTCCGATAAACCAGAGTGCGCGGGAAAACTCCAGAAATCCACAAAAATCGCCTCTTGGAAAACACATTATTCAAAAAAATACGGGCGAATTATTGGTAGCATTGTTTCGGAATAAATAAAGTACCCACCAAAGAACCATTATCCAATAGGATTGGCTGAAATAACTCTTAATAAAAATAATATGAATAAATCCATGGAAGCATTAAAAAATCTAGCAAAGACGAATTTTGGCCTGGTTTTCCAATGACCCAGGAGCACAAATTGAGTGGATAAAAACACGCCTTAGTAGCCACAGATCCCTTCTTTCACCCGCACTTTGATTCATTAAAAAATATTGATTTTCACGCGAGTTATTAAAAAATTAGTAATTTACTTGAGGACGTCAAACCCTCAGAGCGTGCTCTCTATAAGCCGGCCTGGAGCTCAATTTTGGGTCGGCGTTCGGGCAATTTATCTCGAAAACTATCTAATTTTTCGGAAAAATGCTAGGGATCATTTTTGTGGGTAAGGAACTGCTCTTTATTTTTCGTCTGAACAAAAATTCTCCAGTGGTCAAATCTCGGCAGATATCGCGGGAAAACGGATTTTCTGGAATTTCAGAGCCATTTTCCCACCCTTCTACAATGGTCAGGTACCTGACATTTTGGTAATTTAATGTGCCTACCATAACCTGCAAATTAAAAAAAAAATTGCTCTTGCTGGACCAGTTGCCCATGTTGACACCTTCGTTTACTGGACTACAAGATACAGAGTGTTTTATAAATTTATCCTATTTCTTTCGAACCTCATAACTTCCGAGTAACCCTGTATATTATTTTGAAAGTTGGCACACGTAATAACCATTACCTGGAAACTTCATCAAAAGCCTCTCTAAACAGATAATGCAGGCCCGGCTTAACAAAAAATGTCTAAACTCGTCTTTCCCAAAGACATCACCTTGTATATAGATTTTTTTTAAAATTGCTCTTTATAATTGGAAAGAGTATAAAAAATCGAATCTACTTATTTCCTTTTTATTTTCCGCAGACAATTTTACTATCACAAATTTACCGTCAAAGTAATAATTTATGCACGTTTTGGGGGTTAACAATGGTATCGAAGAGGTTTATTTTTTATTTTTAGCTTGAAATGAAATCTATTTGATGCATCTTGAGAAGCACGTAATGAGATCTCATAACATACACGTGCGTTTTTAGAAAAAAACTTAAACTTCTTGGTTTAATTGAATTACAATCAAATTTTTATTCACGTACTACTTTATTTGGTTCATACTTTTAATCAATAAAAAAACATAAAAGCTTTTAGCATTAGAGAAATACAATTTAGTTTAAAATAGTTATGCCCCTAAATGTCGGCAACACGTTATACAATTTCTAAAAAAAATACGCGTTTTCTTGATATGGAAATAAGCGTCATCTCATTTATGCTGACAATTTTTGTAACAAAATATAGTATCCGAACATTTTCTCAACGTTAGTAGTAAAAAATATGAAATTATGAGCACTCAGAAGAAAATAGGTGGGCGTAGAAAAAGTATAGTACGTTACACGAGTTGTAATCCCATTACGCACTTTTTCATTTCGTGCGTAATGGGTTACTTACAACTCTTGTTACGTAATATACTATAATGTATTTAGTAAATAAATCGAACATACTCGATTGCTAGAAGTAGTAGTTTCATTCCTCTTGAGATGATCCTCCAAGGTGACTCGCAACACCACCTATTCAGAGGCCCTCCCACACCTTTAATCTACCAAAGTATCCATCGACAATACATCCATTACAGCTTCCACATTACCCAAGACTCAAGAGGTACTACCAATTAGGGGGGGTTGTTTTATTTCATTCTTGTTAATATTCAGTATTCGATTTCTGTAGTTTTAACATTCCATCCCGTGGTATGTCCCAGGTTGTATATGATTCCTAAAGAACGGTTAGGTTGATTTGAAAGCGGTAATAGGTCAATTTAACTAGAGGCTAAAAAGGTTAAGATTCGGTGGTATTATTAGTGTTGTTTTTTAAATACAGTACAAGATATTAAATCCGTTGTCGTTGTAGGTCAAAGAAAATATGGAGGACCTCCGCCAGGGTGGGAAGGCACGTCGCCCGGTTCTGGTTGCGAGGTATTTTGCGGAAAAATTCCCAAAGATATGTACGAAGATGAATTAATACCATTATTCGAAGAATGCGGTAACATTTGGGACCTTAGATTAATGATGGACCCCATGACGGGTACCAATAGAGGATACGCATTTGTAACGTTTACGAATAGAGATGCGGCACAAGTAGCTGTCCAAAAGGTAAGTATACGTACTCTGTAGGTTTTACACTTCGAGTATATAAAATATATTTTTTTTAGTTAGGGTTGTTAATGTTTTGATGTTGATTTGTTGTTCTGTATCATTATTTGGTTTAGTTAAAAAAAAAACATTGCATTTTTATGATATCTGATTTTTCTTACAATCTAACATACAGTGAGAGATATAAGTGAGGAATAAATTCGTTCGTTTTAACGTTCACAATATCATTTTTATGAAATCTTTCATATTTTTTAAAATGCAAAATAATGTAGTCTCAAATCGTTCATTTTAAAGGTATTGGCATGCAAAGTATTTATCTAAGCACATTTAACACCCTGTTTAATCTCCACACATATTTGTTTATTGACACAAGTCGTTAAATCTAAACACGATTTGATACCTATGAATAAAAATGATACATCTTTTCGGTCGGACAGTTTTGATCTGAGTAATGTTAGTATGAGTATATTTTTCTGGGGATATTATGTTTTGAGTGTTTTAAGTATATTTAGTACCACTGGTTCGGTCATAATCGAAAATACCAGCAAGCAATGAATACAATTTTATCAACAAAAAGGAAATATCTAAGAAAACTAAAACTAAAGTATAGTCTAGGAGGAATCGGCTCATGAGTACCGAAAACTAGTCCACCTCAATTTTTTTATGCGATCCTCTTCAAATTGCCCTACTGATGATATAAATGCATGTTGCCATGGGGCAACCCGGTGCCATATTGTTTAAACCGAAATTGTTTGAACATTTGCAAGGAATTGTTATTTTTCAACCGGACAAATTTTTTTTATATTCTTTATTGAAATACCAATAAAAGAGGTCCTATGACTTTTCACGATAAAGTTGATATTTCCAAAGATATGTATTTTTTAAGTTTCGAAAAATCTCAAATTTGGGTACCTACTTTCGACCCATGAAAACTACAGGGTGTTTTCAAATGACACCTACAACGTTTGCATGTAGATACCTCTCGTGAAATTGGACAAAATTATGTAAGGATTGAGGGGTCCAGCCTATTTACTTTTCGAATTACAGGTTGTTAAAGTTTTGAAAAATTGAATGTTTTAATTTGATAACTTTAAAATGGATCAATAAATTTATTTGACATTTGGCAGCTTCTTTTTAAATGTAAAAGGGCATATTTTGATGGAAAAATATTTTTCAATTGTTGATACAGTGGTGTACATTTGGAAGAATATATTTCCTTTCCCCTCCCATTTTTCACGCCACTGACATTTGAAGCAATTTTGTATTCCTCAATGGTTTTCACGTGAAAAACGAATAACCTTAACGTATATAAAAATTTGAAGTTTTCAAGATATTTGATGATTTCATGGAGTCTGCAAGATCACTTTTTAATAGTTAATTTAAAAAAAAAATCTTGTTTTTTTTTTCATTAACTACCAAGTACTTATGGTTGGAATATGTAACAGGAACTTATTTATGAAACAGCAATGCATCTAAAACATTTCTATTTTTTTTTTAAATAAAATCTATCACTAGTTGGGACAAATATTTTCAACAATCTTCTCCGAATGTTTTAGATGCATTGCTGTTTCATTAATTAGTTCCTGTTACATATTTCAATCATAAGTACTTGGTAGTTAATGAAAAAAAAAACAAGAAATTTTTTTTTTATTAATAATTGTTAAAAAGTGATCTTGCAGACTTCATGAAATCATTAAATATCTTGAATACTACATATTTTTTGATATGTAAAGGTTATTCGTTTTTCACGTGAAAACTACTGAGGAAATCAAAATTGAATGAAAATTGCTTCAAAAGTCTGTGGCGTAAAAAATGGGAGGGGAAAGATAACATATTCTTTCAAATGTACACCACTGGAAAAATAGTTTTTCATCAAAGTATGCCCTTTCACATTTAAAAAAAAACTTGCCAAATGTCAAATCAATTTATTCATCCATTTTAAAGTTATCAAATTAAAACATTCAATTTTTCAAAACTTTAACACCCTGTAATTCGAAAAGTAAATAGGCTGGACCCCTCAATCCTAATATCATTTTGTCCAATATTACGAGAGGTATCTACATGCAAAAGTTGTAGGTGTGTGTCATTTGAAAACACCCTGTAGTTTTCATGGGTCGAAAGTACCCAAATTTGAGATTTTTCGAACCTTGAAAAATTCATATCTTTGGAAATATCAACATTATCGTGAAAAGTCATAGGACCTTTTTTATTGGTATTTCAATAGAGAATATAAAAAAAATTGTCCGGTTGAAAAATAACAATTCCTTGCAATTGTTTAAACAATTTCGGTTTAAGCAATATGGCGCCGGATTGCCCCATGGCAACATGCATTTATATCATCAGTAGGGCAATTTGAAGAGGATCGCATAAAAAAATTGAGGTGGAATAGTTTTCGGTACTCATGCGCCGATTCCTCCTAGACCAATACCCTAAAAGGCAGATATATTTATCATGTTTCGTAGATTGTAATTTTTGCTTTAACAAACCTCAAAGAAAATATTCCAGACTTGCAACTGCAAGTTCTGACTCCTTAGCAGGTCATTGCATGAAAGTGAAATTTGTTGTTGTTCACTGAGCATTTATAGCAAATATGTGACTTTTAACGCTTAACGACCAATTAAAGATTTTAGAATATTTCTCCCAAATGAACAATTATCATATTTTCTTTTAATTTAATCATCGCAAACCACTTTATTTAAAAATATGTTGATTGGGTAAAGCTACTTTCAGGTAGTTATTTTTGGATTTGAAATTTTTCTGTAAGAATGGATCGATTCCTTACTCATGTCGCACACTGTATGATGTTTTTAGAATATATTTTCGCATATCGTTTCAATTTAAAATTTTTTTGAATCAATTTTAAAAAAGATAATTAATAGACATTGAATGTTGTCAATATTCTGTAAATATTTTTTACACAATTTATTTTATTTGATATTTTAAATTTTTTTTCGTAATACAGAACTACATTTTTTTTTCTGTCAAATTAAGGGTACCCCTTAGTGATGAGTAGTAAAAGAAAAAATGCTTGTAGCTATTTGAAGAACATCAAAATTATTAGTAAAATTTTGGGAAACAAAATTTAAGTCAGATCGGTGATTGGAAATTTGAAAAAAAAAATTAAGAATCGATATGACTTTAAATTTTAAGTGAAATTAGCATCCTTATACCTTTTTTCAAACCTGAAAATTTTCTTTTTTTTTCACTGGATCATTTCATAAAATACGAATTTAAATAAAAAATTCAATAAGCAAAATTTACAAAATATATTATATTTTTGGGTAAAAAAATGGTCCACTGAAAAAATGACTTGCATAATCCGAACAACATTGCGTTATGCAAACGATTGTTCGGACTATCGAGTCTCTGTGTGTTTAATTGGCAGATTCTATTATAGTGATGTGTGCCAACTGTTGTCATAGCCTGCAATTGTTTAGTGTCAACTTTTGTTGCAGCCGCTCTGACCACGGAGCATACACTGAAACTCTTCTCTACTTCCCTTGTAGTTTTTTCCTCAAGAGCCCAAACGTAGGAAAATTTTCGAAAATTACATATTACTATAATATATTAATATTCTGACTGCCAGTTTCCTTGAGGTTTTTTATTTTGTTGTTGTTAAAAATCAATAACAATTTTTTTTTTAAACATTATAAAGGATTATTTGACGAGATTCAAGTTGGTTAAAAGTTGAAAATTGAAAATACTTTTACTTTATTTTCTCCTTTTCTATTTAGAATGTAGAAACAAGATAAACGAGTGATACTTTTCTGTTGTAATCTTAAAACTAGAGTTATTTAACCGAGTTCAACCAATTGGTGCTTTCTTAGCTTTGTTTTTTGCTTGATTAAACTACTTTGTTACTTTTGAAAAAAAAAAAATTTGTACAAATTTGTAATATTTACGCCTGTACTGACCATCTTTGAATAACTTGAAGGAAACTGGTAGAGAATCGGACGCAGGTGTTTTTAAATTGGCTCACTACTTTTCGTAGAATTTAGTAGTACATTTGAATTGTGTGTTTGGTTGATTAATTTGGAAATTTAAAGTTTCTGCTTTACAGGTCTCCTCTTTGCGCACATGCATGGGCAAAATTGAGACCGGAAAAAAGTGACTCTAAATTCCATTTAGGTAGAGGCGGAGATATTTATATGTAGTGCGTGAAAATTCTGGTTGGATTTTATTTACTGGGTGTCTAGCGGACGGAATCTGCCAATCGATGAGACAAAAATTTACCTTTTTTTTTTGTTGTTGCCATAATGACGTAGTAGATTTGAAAAGACTAATTTTTCTCAATATTTATTCCAACATTCTCATCCACTGCGTACATTCATTTTATTTAAAAATTTCGTGCTTGGACATTTTTTAGCACATCCAATTAATATCATAAATTACACATAAACCAACTGAAAAACATCTAAAAACATGCAATTTCACTAAAAAACTCACAATTACAAAAACGTTTATCAAATACACACAAAACCACTCGAATATACAGGGTGAATCACGACCAACGGGATGGAGTTTTATAGCAAAATGTTGAAAGTTTTAAAATGTTTGTCACTTTAGTAGTTTGTACATTTATATAGGCTACATTTTAAAATTATTTTGAAATATACAGGATGTTCCAAAAAAGTGTGGCGTATCACAAGTTATATTTTTTCTAATGGAACACCCTATTTTCTATTGCATTTTCTGATTGCCCCTAAAAAATGAAGTACTCATTCATAATGGTTCCCTATACCTAAATACAGAGGGTTCCGAGTTGTGCTGACTTTTTAAAAATTTCGAAACAAATTGATAGCACATTGATATTCCACATTTTAGCGAATTTTCTCTTACATATAAATAGTTGAATGTATTTCATGATTGAGTACTAAATATCTATTCACAGGGTGTTCAGAATTTTCAGTTTCATTATTAGATCATTCAATGTGTAACATCGGGTTTATTTTAAATGGAACACCCTATATTTTAATAATTCATCATGTCCGAAAAAATTCCTCCTTTCAAATGGTATAAGTGTGTCCTATACCTAGCACATAACCACTCGAATATGATGGTAAATTTTAGCTAGTCGAAACCTATTTGGTCAGTAAAGGTAGAGGTTTCTGTACACATATTTTTTTTTCCTTATCAGTAATTTCTAACTGTACTTTATTGTACTCTTTAGATTTTAAACGCCATCATATAATCCACCATGTCGACTAGTTTGGTTTCTAGTTTCTAGAACCACTTTCCTGATAGTCCAATAAATGAAGGCGAAAAATACCGTCAACATGGGCATCTGGTCCAGCAAGGAAAATTTTTTATTTGTAGGTAATAGTGGGTACATTGAACCCCCAAAATGTCAGATGCCTGAAATTTGTGGGAGGGTCGGAAAATGGCTCTGGAGATTCCGAAAATCCGTTTTCCGCCGATATCTCTCGAACTACGATCCCTAGAGAATTTTTTTTCAGACAAAAAATTAAGAGCAGTTCATTACCTACAAAAGTTGTCCCCACAATTTCTTTCGTTACACCAATATTTTTTGCAAGAATGGTGGTTGAAAAGTTCGCAGTTTTCTGAAACTTAAAAACTGACGCTTCTATACACCAATTTCTATGTTTAGGCCTCCAGGCTTCCATGGTAGATGGCGCCACCTTGCATTTTCGCAACCGCGAAATAATTAAGGTCATGAAAAGAAACATGAAAATAATCGATCTCTTACCCACTCTCGGGGTCAAAAAGTTATCGCTTTCTTTAAAATTGAGACCCTGGTCTGCTTTTATTGGACAGACCAATCCTAGGAATGATTGTGTGCGAAAAGAATTGAAAGTAGACGCTAAAATTGCGAAAATAGCTTTCCCATTCTTGATTACCGAATACCTCTTCCTACAAGCGATGAACTTCCACAGACGATACCTTCTCCAGGAACAAATGGTGGTTGTCTTTCCTGGTCTTGCTAACATTTATTAGGGTTTCTAGTCCTCGGGCAACCTTTGTAACATCTTCAGTCAGAGCTTGATCACAAATAAAACACACGGACGTAATAGAATCCTCTGCGACTTCCATTTTTCTACAGGAAAGAACAATATTTATCAAATCATTAGATGTCATTTCACCCACAACAATATTAATGATCTTAATTAAAAAAATGGAACCTCACCGTGTGTTCCAAAAAACAGAAGCTCAAGAATTTTCAATATTTTCCTGTTTTTTATCAATAAAAATTTCAAAATTTATTATTTAATAATAACAATTGAATTAATAATGTCTTGAATTTCACTTTTTACACTGGAATACTACTAATTTATTCTTGAAAAATCACGGAAGAGACAGTGTTTAAATGTAAAATTGTCAGTTGTTGACAAACAATGCAGCAGAAAGCATCCACACGTGTACATGCACTATAGCAGACGCCGTTGACCACACTATAGATGGGTGGCGTGGCGGCGTGCGAGAATAAAATGAGGCATCCATTACAACAAATTTAGGGACAAATTTCTTTTTAATGCAACAAATAAAATACATGATACACATATCAAAGGAAAGTTCAGAATGTGACCTTTCATCGGGTATGATGCTTGACCGGGAAGAATTTTACTGTAAAGAGAAAAAACTGCTCGAAAAAACTCAGAAGAATAGCTGTCTTCCCTCAGAAAACTGGAAATTTCCCCGATTTTCCTGAAAACCCAGAAAAAAATTATACCATCGGCAAGAGGATATTCTAACCTTTCTCCCAATATCAATTATAAGCGGGTTTGACAGTTCATCGTCGAGAAATTCCCGATAAACCAGAGCGCTCGGGAAAACTCCAGAAATCTACAAAAATCGCCTCTTGGAAAACACATTATTCAAAAAAATACGAGCGAATTATTGGTAGCATTGTTTCGGAATAAATAAAGTACCCACCAAAGAACCATTATACAATAGGATTAGCTGAAATAACTCTTAATAAAAATAATATGAATAAATCCATGGAAGCATTAAAAAATCTAGCAAAGACGAATTTTGGCCTGGTTTTCCAATGACCCAGGAGCACGAATTGAGTGGATAAAAACACGCCTTAGTAGCCACAGATCCCTTCTTTCACCCGCACTTTGACTCATTAAAAATATTGATTTTCACGCGAGTTATTAAAAAATTAGTAATTTGCTTGATGCCCTCAGAGCGTGCTCTCTATAAGCCGGCCTGGAGCTCAATTTTGGGTCGGCGTTCGGGCCATTTATCTCGAAAACTATCTAATTTTTCGGAAAAATGCTAGGGATCATTTTTGTGGGCAAGGAACTGCTCTTTATTTTTCGTCTGAACAAAAATTCTCCAGTGGTCAAATCTCGGCAGATATCGCGGGAAAACGGATTTTCTGGAATTTCAGAGCCATTTTCCCACCCTTCCACAATGGTCAGGTACCTGACATTTTGGGAATTTAATGTGCCTACCATATCCTGCAAATTGAAGAAAAAATTGCTCTTGCTGGACCAGTTGCCCATGTTGACACCTTCGTTTACTGGACTATAAGAGGTCACAAGAAGAAAACCACCTGGCCTATTTCACAAAGGTACAAGTGCTGTTGAAAATAATTGTGAGTAAAAACCACTTGTTTTCACAAGTTTTTACGCACAGGCATTTCATAAACAATCACAAAACTTTTTCGCAACAAGTTAAAATTGTCTGTGACACTTGTTATAGACAAGAAGAGAAAGAACTTGTAGGCAGCACTTGCTACATCTATGTTTACTTCAACGGGCGTCATAAGCGAATCCAATAAAGGGTAACCAGAATCTCCTAGTCTCTTTGAAAAAGAGTACTGTTTCTTAAAACTCGAGCATTATGCACGCTGCCTGGCCAATTAGCACTAGCATAATATATTTTCAAATTTGGTCCGCAAACAATCATACAATTGATGGAGTGGTTTCCATTACGATAATGTCCCCTCGACACAATCCAATAACTTGGGGAATCTTGCTATAGCAAAAAATCCTGTAGAAACGATTAAGGGGCATCTACCAAATTCGACCTTGCACAATTATGCTTTGTATATTTTTTTGTTTCCCTACGTCCTCACGTTTAAGTTCACATGACGAAAATTTTATTAGAAATATGAAAGCTTCGCAACATGTAGGTAGCCAAGCGGTCCAAGCGGATTTTGGTTCACGTACTACTCTATAAGCTTCGTCAGTACTGAACTGGGAGACCGCCGAGACCGGCGAGTATCAACAATGGAACGGCACGCGACTACCAAAGCAGAGAGACAATGTCAGTCATAGAAGGATAGAAAAGCGAGAGATGGATTTTTATCCGATATTTTAGTGGTAGCAATCGAATTTCAATAAGGAATTGTACGGTCATAAGTAATTTGAGGATTCTGAGATTTTTATATAGTATTCATAAAGCTTCAAATTAGACTTCTTATCAATTAGTTTTTCCATTTAATCCATATTTAATTCTTTACAAGGGCTCAAACTTTGCTTAATATGTGTAATTTCCTCATGATTTATTCGATGAGAACTCTAAGTTCAACATTAATCTACATGATGTATTTTTTTCTTCATTCTCAATACATCCATTACCTCAAAATTCTTTGCCAAAAATATTTCGATATTTTGTCAAATCGCTGCCGATAGATTCCCCTTAAAATATTGTCAGGCCAACTAACGCATTGGGGAAATTTAATTTTGGTTAACTGCATACACAAACTTTCTAACACATCTGCAGACACTTGCCTCACTAACCCCATGTGCATCTGATATGACATGGTAATGCTCTCCATTACCTAACCAGTGTAATGCTATAAACACTCTCCTACTACGTATACGTATAATCTCTTCATTTTCATTTTCTGACGAAGAACTACTAGACCACATTTTGCTGCAACTATAATCTATGTATATTTAAAACTTGTCAGCTATTTACCTTTTTACAGCCAGTTTCACAATCGGTGGTTAACTCCTAGGGTCAAGTAACCTTGACCGAAACTTTAACCCTCACTTTAACCAGGGACATGTTTCACAATCATTATTCATCTGCAGGTCAGGTAACCATGACTGTTCATTAATTTTTGTTGCGTTGGTATGAAATCCAACACTGATTTTCATGTTTCATGTCAATTGAAACAAAAAAGTTGTGTGGTTATGTTTATTTTATGTCTAAGTGACGACAAATTTTTGAATAAAATAGTGCTTCAAATTTAATTATGGAAACACAAATAAGTAAGAGATGTTCCAACTTTTCTAAAGAAGAGGAGCATCTATTGGTTTCTTTAGTGAGTAAATATAAAAACATAATAGAATCTAAAGAAACCAATGCGGTGACCTGGAAGATTTCTTCTGAGAGCCTTTCTACAGTTCTCTTGGACAAACTAAATCTACAGAAAAAATCGTAATTGTCGAATTCCTCAAAATAATCGGATCTAGGCCTTATCATTTTTGGTCTTCTTGGTTCCTCATCACTACTATATGCATTTACCTCATAATCGTTCATTTTCCACTCAAAAAAATATGCTAACAGATACCACGTTTTGTGACAGATACGTGACAGATACAGCAATAGCTTTAATTGTTAGGTTAGAATCTCCAGGTTATTATTATTACCACTAGATTTTCTGGTGGTTAAATATTCTGAGAGTTAACCATAACTTGAACCCTTTACTGAACAATGTGAAACACTTGTTTTGAGGTAACCAAGGGTTATTTGTTAACCTCAGGATAACTTGACATTGTGAAACCGGGCGTAAGTTAGGTAGAAGAACTTTAGTAGATAACAAGTTTCATAGGCAATTTTGTTGGCTACACTAGTTAATAACAGGTAAATTTATAGTAAATAACAAGTACTTTACTTGTAAAATTGTGATAAATTGCCTGTCATTACAAAAGTACGCTTGTCGTTCTATGAAACGCGACTAATTACATATTTTGCCAAACTTATTGAAATCTACTTGTTACTTACAAACTTGTGTTTTTGTGAAATAGACCCCTGGTGCTTTTAACACTTTTCATTTACATCTTGAAGTTATTTTTTCAGTAAAATTTGTCTTTTCAAATTTGTTGCTGTCTATTATAAGCGGTTTTTAAATAATAGTCGGAAAATGGTATCCAACTGATTTTTGAAATTAACAAAATTATTCGCGTTTCGGTATTTTTTTTTATTTGTTTGGTGTTATTAGATTGGTATAATTTTTGTTTCTAAAAAAAAAACTGAACCAAAATTGAGCGTTCGATATTTTCGACATTGAAATTTGATTTTTATTTATTTTTAGAAATTTCGTTTATCAAATTTCAATAGAGCATCCTTTTTACCCGATTTCGGGATAATACACTTGATTCTAATGCATTCCAATTTTATATTAAACAGTATAATTTTTCATGGAAATAACATTACACTAACAACAATAAAATTCTATCGCAAATAACATTTGTTATTTGAAGTTGTAGTTGGATTGATGGAGAATCAATCACAATTTAAAAATTTACCAAAAAGTATATACAATATACAGGACTGAACAAAAGGATGTTTTTTATCATAAGTTAAATATTCTCTATGTAGTGGCAAAACTGTGATTGCTTTTTACTTATGAAGTCACATCCATTCTCAATATATTTGTATTTGGTTAACCTCAATTTTTTTATTTTTGCGGGCAGTCATTCATAGCAACCACAGTGTAATTTGAAAAATGCATGTTTTCCACAGAAATTAAGATGTTGAGATAATTTGATCATTAAAACTTATTATAAAACAATTTACTTTTTCATTTCACTACAAGTGTCTTAACTTGTGGTAAAAAATATATTTTTGTTTAAACATGTATATTATAAATGTACGTCCTAATTCAGTGAGTTTTTAAAATGTTCCTAAAAATTCGTTCAAATCCGAAAACAAATGAAAAAGTGATTTGCAATTGAAATTCATCGAAAACTGGCACGAGATCATTTTGCCTTTGAGTTTATTCACAAGCATCAAGAAAAACTGGTAAATCGTCTGACTACTAAAATTCTTATGATTTTTCCTTTGAAACTTTTCTCGATAAAACACTCAGGTGCAAAAAAAATATTTTTTTCTCAAAATCGGCTATATTTTTTTATTATTTTGGCTTTTGGCTTACACTTTTTATATTTTACCAACAAAGGACTTCCTCCTGGTATACAAAGACGAGAATATGTTACTTAAACTAAACTTAATAAACAATGACATAAATAAAGGAAAAATACATGTATACTTAGTAAAATTTATGTTAACAACAGCAAACTTTAGAGGTACAGAAAACAAAATTTAACACATAAAATAGACTTTAGTGGCATCCCACTAATGAGCTCACGAACTGCATTCTGAGGAATATTCTCCCATTCTTCTTGAAGAGCTACACGAAGCTCATTTAGTGTGGTTGGTACTATAGCACGACTTCTAACACGTCTGCCTAACATGTCACACACATGTTCTATAGGATTTGCGTCGGGAGAACATGCTGGCCAGTTCATTTTTTCAATGCCAACTTCTGTCAAGTATTCACTGACACATCTCGCTGAATGAGGTCTAGCGTTGTCCTGCATCAGGATAAAGTTATCGCCAATAAATGGAGCGAATGGAACTGCCAAAACTTCCTCATTATACCGTTGTGCAGTCAGTGAACCCCCATTGATAAACACTAATTCCGTAGAGGCTTCACTTGATATGCCTGCCCATACCATTACGGAACCTCCGTTATGACTCAGCCTAGGGCTAAAAGCACATTCTTGGAATCGTTCCCCATTTCGTCTCCATACTCGTTTTCGTCCGTCTGGTGAATGTAGCGAGAACCTGGACTCATCGATAAAGAGTATATTACTCCATTGCATAAGATTCCAATTGCTATGTTCACGAGCAAAGTGCAATCTCGCTACCCGGTGACGTGGAAGTAACTTAGGCCCAGTTGCTGGCCTAAAAACTTTTAACCCAACCTCATGTAATCTTCGGCGAACTGTCCATTTACTTACATTTTTACCACGAACCTCCAGAAGTCGATTTCTTGTCTGTACTGAAGTCAAATGACGATCCCTTAGAGAATTTAGTACAATAATTCTGTCATCTCGAGCGGTAGTTACCCGTATCCTACCACTACCAGGCCTTCTTGTGTTTCTTCCAGTATCCCCAAAACGTTGTAAATGGTAGAACGACTAACATTGAGTAATCGAGCCACATATTTTTGGCTTCGACCATCTTCCACAATAGCTACTGCTTTAGCACAATCTTCAGCACTTGAAACTATAATTAAGACTTTAAAATTGTCAACGTTGATATTGACAATATTAACATTAACAAAATATTGCCTAGCAACCGCCCAACAGCTGAAAACACATAAGCTCCTTTCGAATTGCATGAATGAAATATGGAACTTTTGAATTTGAATTTTCCAAAATGTTCTTTTTTTATGTAAACCGAGAAAATACACTTTTTGTATTTAGAAGGAAGTCATTTGTTGATAAAGAATACAAAATATAATTTAAAAACCAAAATAATTACCAAATTAAGCCGATTTTGAAAAAATAATAGGTGGCCCGTTTTTTCTGCACCTGAGTGTATATTTTTGGTATTGAATATTTACTGAGATTTGAAAGATCCTCTTATACAGAGTTCCTGAGGAAAGTTCCTTTAGGCCTGTTCCTTGTGAAAATTGTAATTTCCCAAGGTTGCGCTCTGGGATTCTGTGGTGTAAATTGCTCCTGTCGTTTGGGTGGAAAGCATCCAAGTTTACCCTTCTGGGACCGTACCTGATATGATCTACCTACATTCCCTCTTCTTCACTAGCTTAAGCTTTTTGTGGTGTACATACAGGCGACAGTTTTCTGTATCCTCTCTTTGCTAGCTCATCTGATATTTTCATTCCATTATATTCCAGTTTGTCCTGTAACCCAGAGTAGGCTGACGATGTTGTTCTTACCTATATCTTCTTTGCATTTCCATAACATTATAGGACTGATTACACACAAGAACCCAGAATATTACTTGAATCTCTGACATTATGATAATCCTTTACCTTCTATATATTTAATCAATAATAAACTGGACACACTTACCTAATGGTTGTAGTTTTCCTAAATTTTGTTTGATGGCTCCAATAATTTTTTTTATGTTTTATTTGAACTTCTTGGCTATAAGAAGCCATTTCTATTCAAGGATTATATGAATATTTGGATTGTTTATAAATCCTCTAAATCATAATTTCCTTTGGTCATTTACTTCCCGCTTATTTTATAAACAAAAAAAATCATTGCTCTATGTATTTTCCAAACGGAGCATCATGTATATAGATGATATTAAAACGGATAATATTCAATCTAGAGTTGTTACAAAAAAGTCTTGTACATTGTGGAAAAAACATGTAACATGGAAAATATCAAAAAAGTCAGCATATGATTTTGTATATTTATGAATGTTTTTTTTAACGAATTATTAGTTCTATACACTTTTTTCTGGGGCTTTCCACCTTTTCAAGTCTTTTTTTTCGGTTTTCCCATTACTTTTGTTATTCATACCACTGATTTTTTCCAATTTTTCTTGGTGTTTTTCATTTTTTTTCCACTTTTCCTAGCTTCTTCCATTTGTTTCAACCTCCCTGGACATTTAGAAAAAAGTGGATTTTTGTAAACCCTGTTTTGGTGTGTTTCAATATAAATACACTTATTTGTTTCCAATGGAATTTATCTACTTAGGATTGACCTTGACAATTTTCTTCTTCCAAAAATAATAATGATATCAATGTATCCGCTGATTTTAATATTAATCAATAATAAAAACAAAAGAAATCAATCGAATTTATAATAACAATAGTAAAATTGTTTAATATGCATTAGGACCATTGTAAAAAGGTTGCGTTGAAATCGTATCTTTTTGTACTGCTAAATTATGTTTGGTAAAAATTCCCTAGCTAAATTTTAAGATTCGACATATTTTTTTTTATCTAAATTCTGAATTCTGGCATTCTTTCTCAACCCACAGTTGGATAATCACGAAATCAAACCAGGCAAGAATCTGAAAATTAACATTAGCGTTCCAAATCTACGTCTTTTCGTCGGAAACATTCCAAAGTCAAAAGGCAAAGAGGAGATCTTGGATGAATTTGGTAAATTAACAGGTAACGTTTCTTCGATTGATACAAAAATTCTGCAAAATTTTACGTTTACTTTGAAGCAAGACGTAACCACACAATATCTTTTTATTTTTTATTTATTTATATTATATTTCAAGCAATTTTGCCAGTTAATCCAATTATACTTTTTTTTTTCAGCCTTTTTGGTCTGTAACTTTTAGTCTCTTATTTAGATCTGTCTATATACTTTTGTAGACTGTTAAATTTTCCACAATTTGCACTAATCAAACGTTTTTTTGTGGTTCTTCAATCCCCAAATCAAATTTTAAAGGAACAAACCAATTATGCAAGCATTCTGTTCTTGAAATTTTTGGAAACTCCACATTAAATTTGATGCTTTGTATCTCGAAATTTATAGGATTGAAATATACATATTCCAGTAAATAAAGGAAAAAAGTTGACATTAATTACGCCCTATTTTCATCTTCCGGTTGGAAGTTGCATTTGGTACCTCATTAAACATGAGACAAAGTTCTGCATGAAAACGCGTGCGAGGGCGGAGAAAATGGCCCCAAAAGACCAGAAAAATAGGTTTTCAGTCAATATCTCCTAAAATATGGCAGTTAGAGATTTTTGGTTACGATAAAAATTAAAGTTCAGTTAATTTTCTACAAAAATGGTCCTTATGATTTTTCTCGAAAATTTGACCGGTTTCGAGAAAAAGGGCACCAAGCGCACCTCGAATAATGAGCTTATGTGCTGTATGCCGGAGAGCACAGTCCGTGTATTTACACATCAGCGGGGG
>CAJUYI010002848.1:27713-51657 GCA_910591695.1 Galerucella pusilla | reverse complement strand
CAACAATTGTGAATAATTTAGCTGAAGAGGTTAAATTTACTTTTGTGAGATTGATTTTCTGTTTTAATAAAAGCTTCAATTCAATCGTCTATCACCTTTTAAAATAGGTGCTCCCAAATTAATATACAGGTAACATCTCGGCTGGTATGGGAATGCGGCGAAGAATTTAGAAGACTGGCGACTCGGAACAGTGTAACACTGGAGTGGGTGCTAGGTCACAAAGGAATCGCTGGCAATGAAAAAGCTGACGAACTCGCAAGAGCAAAATCGTCAACTCTGATGAACGGACCCGAACCATCTGAGGGCATCCCCAGATGCTCCACTAGGTCATGGTTAAAAGGGGGGGTTAAAGAACAATCCATAAAACTCTGGAAGAATACGCCCAGGCAAACACATGGGAAGAAATTTATAAAAGAACTACCAAAAGAAGTAGCAAAAGAACTGCTCTCAATGAGCAGGAACAAACTACGCTCTATAACGGGGCTTCTCACAGGAGACTTTCCCACAAAGGAGTACCTGAACAAAAAAGGGGTGTATAACGGATACTTCACATGCAGGAGATGCAAAAAGGACACTGAAACAGCTCTGCACATATTATGCAACTGTGAGACGCTGGACCACAGGAGGCAAAAACTAAATGGAAGACTCCAAATGACTCCATAAGACTTACAAGACATATGACGTATAGCCTACGTGACTGGCCCGTGTTTAAATATTAAAAATTTTGCCTCTGAGACTTGATTCACCCTCCCATATTTAATTAATAACTTTTAACAGACTGTACGTAGATGTTTCCTCGCTAAATTTCTCACAGCAACTCCTTGTATAGTTGTATATTTTTAATTATCTATAAGTATAACGTTTTAATCTGCCGTCAGTTCACAAATTTCTTAAAAATTGGGTCACCTGCACATTTCTTTTTTGCAATAAAACAAGTTTTTTCAACCAAACGTTATCTCAATGTTCTGAAAATAATTTAAGACCGGATACAACTTGTATAAAAGTAGTTGGGTATCGCCAAAAGTTGCTTTTAATTCCGAAAAAAATCAGTTTTTTTGTACAGGATATGATTCGAAAGCAATAAATATAAATTTTAATCGATTTTAAGGTACCAAAAAATATTTATTTGAATAAAAAGTCCAGTCAAATCTAAAAACGTTAAAGCAGCTGTCAGTTTTATGAAACTTAACTGTATCTCTCTTTTGAGTGATTTGATTTTAATGTTATAATTAAACAGCCCACTTGGATCCATAAAATTTTATCCGAAAAATTCTCAGTTATAATTTATAGGTACCTACACCAACATAGCAATGAACTTGAGATTTTTCCGTTAAAATACAGGGTATATATTTTATATAGATCAAATTTAAAAAAAGTCACGACTTAAGAAGATGTGTATATATATATATATATAGGTGCTATTGACCTGGCAGATTAACAGGTAAACCGATTAAAATCGCTGTACTCGTCTTCTCGGCTTTTTTCTCTATACTCTCGCGAATTCATTCAGATTACACAAAAAAAAGAAGAATAACACACTCTCACGTTTATCTTACAGGGATTTGCTATATAAATAAATATGCGACAAGAAATAATTGGTTTTTAATTAAATTAAATAAAATCATGTATTATGTTGGTAAAGAAAAGAAAACTTGAACATACTGTATATATCTACAAACTTGTGCATCTGTTTATTTATATAATAACCATACAGAGGGTTAACAAGGCCGTTTCACCTGTTTCATAAAGAAGAAAAATATCGATGTAATGCTGTTCGGTATCCCGTTGGCTTTACATATGTTTGAAGTGTAACAAATGCCACTTTTAAGTTTATGACACCCGATACGCCAGCCAATAGGATTTACGACAACATTTTTATCCAAGTATATAGATATACCGAGAGTTTAACTCGTAAAAAGACATTAAATATCGACTTGTAGATTTTTCATTTAGGTATATATAATTCATTTTTCCCCCTACTAGGTGTGAAGTTGACAATTATTGCTTCTTTTAGTCAACTAGTGAGTAGTAGTTGTGCAACATAATTTTGTATACTCAGGAGATTGTCTTTAACATATTTGTTGCTTGAGATTACGTATCAAGATGAAATTATTTGAATAAAAATGCCTTTAGTTTAAAATTCGCGCTCAATTAAAAATGACTGATGACATAACGAGTACGTTCATAATATATCGAAAACTGACAGTGTACTTGTCAGTCAGACGACGGGGTAAACCAACGAGGTAAAAGAAGAAGGAGGGAAGGTAAGCGTGGTAGTGATTTAACCAACTTTCGAATAATAATAACAATAATATTAATAATTCAGCTAACATAATTTTTAAAAACTTGACAATACCGTATGTTAGTGGTTTATCAGAAAGAATTGAATTGAATTCAACAAAATTTCCCCTTCATTACGTATTTTGCCATTTTATCAAAGTAACAACTATAGTTTAAACTTTAAAGTATGTTTCATAACTTCAAATTTCTTTTCTTTTCTTTCCATACCTACCACATTTGTTAATATCATGTTGTAGTACCATACCTTTGAGTAATTTTTGGATTACAGCTTACCGTTTTGCAGTTGTAAATGAAGAACAGTCTTAAAAAAATTGCGTATATCAGATATCTTGTGAATGCGACAAATTCTATTTAGGTGAAACATCTTGAAAGTCCGAATAAGTGAACATAAAAAATATATCAAAGATAGGGAGTTCTTTAAGTCAGGTATTTGTAAACATGCTTGGGAAGAGGGGTATAAAATTTAGTGGGATTCGACAAGAATAATATTGAAAGAGCCCAATAATAAAAGACGAAAAATCAAAGAAAGTGCTTTAATACAACTAAATGCAGATAAATGTATAGCTAGTATTTCAGCCGAATGTAGTCAAATTTGGTTACCAATGTTAGAAAGAGAAATTTTCAATAATCAATTACCTGCGTTATCAGGATAGCATCATAAGTTTTTATCCAGGTTTTCTTATGATTTATCATTGGAATAGTTGTTAATCGATACACACTCCAATACACAAAATCACCAAACTGAGTCATACATATTTTGAAAACAAAAATAATCATACACAAAAAAGTAACAACAAACGCGTTTTATTAACAACATTTCCAAAATAAGCGAAAAAAGCGCTATCCCAATAAAAACCGTTCCTGGAACGTGCACTTTACTGGATTCCATTTCTAGTAGACTATCATATCGTTAGAATGTCATAAAATAAAATATTTTATTTCACATAAGAGAAAAAATAATAAATAATGCCACAAGGAACTTACTAGATAACCTTAATATACTGAAATTTGTTAAATTGAAAATTAAAAAAATAGTGATTTCCAGTATTAGAAAGGTTATTTATGAGTATTACTATAAATTTAAGTTAATATTGAATTGTACAATAGTGGTATAAAATTTTTGAATGTACAAAAATCTGGTATCAATTCTCTAACAACAAAAAGTACCTTAAAAAGATGCATATGAGAGTTTTTTGTTCCCCCCAATTGAATAATTTAATGTACGCCTCTGATTTGTTTACGGAAGTCGGCCATATTCAGAAGCCACTTTGGTCGATAATTCTTTATACTCTCCTCTTTCTTTTTTACCTCGTTGGGGTAAACGCTTCTCGTGGTGCGTTTGTGAATTATTTTTAATTTTTGCCTTACATTTGGTGAATATATTTATAAGCGAGGGGCAAAGCTCCTCGAAAAATTTTGGTGCTTGGTCAATAATAATAGTCTTCACCACCTTGGTCTATATTTTTATATCCACTACTCCCACTCTTGGTAGCCTCTCCAGTCATAACAGTACCAACATTTGTAATGTCTTTTCTCTTTTCCATTTTTTTTATTTGCCAATAAAGGGGTTGGGTTGAATCTCAAGTGGTACTTGCATTATTCATTCACTCGCCTAAGAATCTACATGAATCTAATGTCTATAATATATTATGTTGATTCATTTATTGATTTCTATGGCATTTATTACTCAGGTATATCGACAGGTGTCATACTTTAGTTGATATCGAGTATCCTTACTTGTTGAAACGCATTTAAATTTTGATGAGCTCATAAAAAGCAAAATAAATTCAATATCTTATTTGGAATCAAATGAGCTTAAAACCTTACGAGACCACATTTCGTTGAATGAATGGTAGATTTAATGCGGCCAATCGTAAAATTATAAATGCACTTGACATTGGTACTAATGTCAACGACAGTTTGCTGTAATAATTGCTTTTATACCCAGCAATGAAGGTACTACGATTTAAAGTAAATCTTTGATCTCGATCTAACATTTTTGTACCGCGCCAATGACACAAATATACTTTCACGGTTGTGATTATTATATTGAGATTAAAACGGAATTATTATTATGCACCGTATTTTGATTGACAGTTTGTAGACGTTTTAATTGCGAAAATCTCCTTACGTATACTCAAGATTACGCGTCTCTCGAAGCAGTTAAACCAACATGTTTCACTTCATCTATGAATTTGAGTTTTATCTGCCACAGACCGGAATAGGTACATGCATTTGATTTTATCGTTAGCAAACTAACTAGTACCTATATATTTATATAAGTACAATGGGCGCTGGGAATTAAACTAAATAAATGAAACAAAATATAAATAACAAAATATATGGGAACATTCATCTTATTCTTCACGTGAGAAAGAGGACTCATTTTCTCTGGTCTAGGATGACAATGAAATGACCAACACCTTTGCAAGTTGAGGTGATTTAATCGATCCAGAAAATGCATTCAGTTTTACCAAACAAACATTAGTCACCTAGAATATCCGATATCGTCTTTGTGTGGAAGATAATGAAACAGATGATAACCTAACCATTGCTCTATTCGAATAATGTTAGCAAACATACCTGGGGCTGTATTCTTGACTGAGGGAGTGAAGAATCCCGGGAGAACAGATATTTTGTCTTTGTCCATGCAAGGACAGAGTAGCCAAGCAGAATAAAGACAAAATATGTGTTCTCTCGGAGATCTCTATTCTCTCAGTCAAGAATACAGTCCCAGGCATTGCTGGAAGATCTGATATGTCGTGGAGGATGATGAAACAGCAGAGAATAAACCCGTTTACCACAAACCTAACCTATGTGCCAAAACAATTATTTTTCTTCTTTAAAAAATGGTACAAAACATATTGAAAACTTTCTGTGATAATTCTAAATAATACTCATGATTATCATTGATATTTATAGCCTCAACTTAATATATATCGTCTTGTTGTTTATTTTTTACCGGTCAAGAGTCAACGAAATCCGTCTCAAGTGATACGAGGTCAAGCTTTCAGAACACCCTGTCTCTTCTTGGACCGATATTTTTATCTCTGATAAACGGGTTTATCGGAGACATGCCCTCGAGGCGCATCAATAAATAAATAAAAAAACTGTTTGAAGTATTTCGTGTTTGGCCCATATCTTCCTTAATAAAAATTATTTATGGAAATGATTAGATGTATACGGGACGGAAAAATAACAATTAAAGTAGAGTTGGATGAGAATTTAATCTAAGTATTGTCGGTTTTTTAGGAATTTTATTGCAAAAATTCTCTAGATTTAGTCGCTCGATGAAAAAATAAGAAGGCTTCTTCATTTGCGTTTTGATCTGATCACGCTGCCTCAGTTTTAGTGATGAGCAAAATTGGTCTTGGTCTTGCGAAAAAAGCAAGACCAAGACCGAGACCAAAACCATTCTTCGACTCGCAAGACCAACACCAAGACAGAATGAACAAGAACAAGACTAATACCAAGACGAACTATGCAAGACCAAGACTAAATACGCAAGACTCAACCAAAAATTCTTTTTCACAGTAAGTATATGAGATGAAATATTTGTAACAGCGTCAACTTTTTGTCGATTTCAGCTACATCGGTCCCAGCCGAAAGGCTATTCTCCAAAGCATCACTTGTGATTCGGAAAATCGCAATCGGTTAAACAACGAGTCAGCTCAATGGTTGCTATGTATTAATTCGTGGGCATCCATAAGAAATCAATAAAAATAACTTGATAATGAGCTAATAGGATATTTATATTTTCAAAATGCAATAAAATAAAGTATTTTACAAAATAATGATTGATTTTAAACGATCTATTCACAATCCATCTTCGAATAACAATAAGAAATAATGTCTTGATGAACTTTTTTTAACTCAAAGATAGTAAATTTAGGTTTAAAAATGTTGGTTGCATAAAAATAAAATGTTTAAAAAATGTTTTGAAAGATGTTCGTTAAGAAATTATGGCAAGACCAAGACCAAGACCGAGACCAGACAGATTTGAGCAAGACCAAGACCAAGACTGAATAAGCAAAACCAAGACCAAGACCGAGACTGTTCGAGTCTTGGTCTTGGTCTTGCTTTGCTCATCACTACTTGACGTCGCGTCGCGTCGCCTCGGCAGTAAACTTTTGAGCTCATCACAGAGCGCAGTATACTATTTCTTGAAGCTGTAATTTTACTTCGGATATAGGTATTTGTCAATACCAATAAGCAACTAGCAATTTGTCTTAGAAACTCTTTGAGCCAACATAACTCAACAGTTTTGGCGCTACTTATCGTGGAAAATTTGCGGGAAAATAAAACGCTATAAACCAGGGGTTCTCAAACTGTGGGTCGCGACCCCCAGGGGGGTCGCGTGATGTGTCCGGGGGGGTCGCGGGATAAGGAGGAAAAAACAAAGCAGTCAAAGCTGTAGTTTTTATTAATAACAAAATTTATAGGCTACACAAATTTGTAATACACTTACAAGTTGAAAAAGGCCTAATACTATTTAATGGGAAACATGAGCTTGTTTGGAACTAACCAATTTTTTTATGTCCGGATTGAGTTTTGTTTCATTTTCGAAGGCTTCATGCTTTCAGCTGACAACACTTCACTACACACCACACATTCAGGTTTGTTTGCCAGTTCAGTGAAACCGAATTGTATGTACGACTGGTCATATTTGCGGAATTTTGTTACTGAAATCCTGTGTCGAGCAATTTGACATTATTTGAAGTTTGTGTTTTCTCCATATGGTCATATAGTTTTGTTAATCGTTTATGTGAATTGTTGTAAATTTTTGGAGTTGGACATTCAAAAATACAATTTTTGTCAGTGTATAAATAATAAATAATTACAGAATAAATAAAGATTATAAATAAATAATGAACGGAGTTTATTTTTCCTTAAATTGCTCGACAGAGGGTTGCAGTAATTTTCTGCACATTAATTTTCAGCATTATTATAAAACAATTCAAGTGACAACAATTTGTATTTATTTTTACTAGTTATTAGTATTTTTATGGATAAAACTTAGCCAATAGTGTTTTTTTTTTCATTTTTGTTTATATTTGAGAATAGGGGGGTCGCCCAAATACTAGGTCTAAAAAGGGGGTCGCAGTGTCAAAAAGTTTAAGAACCCCTGCTATAAACAACACTTTCCTAATCCCTATTAGGGGGCCACATAATGTATAGGTATCCTGCTAAAGGATAACTGGAACCCAAAATAGGTTCTTAGCACCACAAAGTTAGAAAATAGTTACTTTTTTTAAACAAAATTTCTCTCAAATTAAATTTCGATTTATAAACATAAATCTAATTATGTGGTTAACCAAATTACCTCTCGGTTAAGATGAGTGTGAAGTTTTTCAATTCCCTATAACTGAACCATAGGCGTACCCAACTTTCTACCGTCGGCATCATATTATTCACAAAATTTCTGTAAGATACATATTTTGTGGTGCTAGGCTAATTTGTAGTATGTATTTAGCAATAAAGTAATAATGTTTATTTATTTACAGGATAAGGACAAACACAGGATAATAATGACAGGTGAGAAAAAAAAATAATACAATTTAGTACCTATTAGGGAAAAAAAAGTAAGCACTCATATACAGCTAGGCACTCACAAAAAGAGACTTACACAAACATTATATGCGAAGTGAAATCTTTCCTATGAATTACCCCTGAGAAAGATTCGTTTTATTTGTCTATTATTTGTGCAGAAAATATCTATGTTTGACTCAATCGAGGAGTATTCAATGATAAGTTGGTTTAATGGTGAAAATTTGTGAGCGTTAGTTCTATGTGGTAATTCATAGAAAAGGCTATTTGTTCTAGAATTTGTTCTAGGAACTCTGAAATTTAGTAGCGATACAATAATATCAAATATAAAAATATAATCAACAATTTTATATAAAAACATAACTGAATGCATTGAGCGACGACCGATATGCTGCAGAGACCGTTTTTTATATATGAGGAACAAAAGTTAACCTTTGATCAAAATAAACACCCAGATCTTTCAGGACATCTGGTCTGTCAAGGACAATGTTGCACAAGGTGTAATCAAATTGGATAGTTGTTTTTTTCCGACAAAAGGACATTACGTTACATTTATTTGGGTTCAAAGGAAGCTTGTTTCTGATACACCAATTATTGACCAAATTAAGGTTTCTCTGGAGTTTTAAGCAGTCATTAACGGAGTTTATTTCACAGTATAGTTTAATATCATCAGCATATATGTCTTTATCAATGTCAGCATCCAGATCTTCGGTAATGTCATTTATAAAAATGTTTAATAGTAAGAGACCCAATATAGAACCCTGTGGGACACCTGAAGTTTGAAGAAAAGGTTGAGATTTGTATCCTAAAGTTTGAACATATTGAGTGCGATCATTAAGATAAGAACTAAGTATAATAGCAATTAACATGTCATCTACACCAAATAAATTAAGTGTATGTAAAAGTAGGTCAATTTTGTCAAAAGTTTTAGAAAAGTCAGTGTAGATGATATCAACTTGACTTCTCTTCTCCAGCACTTCACAAATGAATTGGGTTACGCAAAATAGGTGGACCTACCAGTTATGAAACCATGTTGTTAAGGTATGATGATATTACTGACATGATAAGTAATATTGTGGTTTGAAATTTAAGACAATAAGAGCCGGCGTATTCGATGTACCATCAAAATTCGGGTAGTTGCAATAAATTTAATGCTTACCCAATGCATCCCGGGTGTGTGTGAAGCCCTCTCTTCAAACACTCCCATCTGCAAAGGCGGCAAATCACTGGCTCTAGATTTACTTGACAGCGTTGCTACGAAATCCTCCAAGAACTGTCACAAAACTTTGAAAAAAAACCGTCACTGTTACAAAATCAAAAACACAATAGTAGTCACTCCCGAACCAAACCCGCTATTGCATAACAACCACCGAAACATTGGTATGTGTATCATAAACAAAAAAACAATCGGGATGGACAATTTTTGATAATATAATCTCGCGCATGTCCGTTAGAAAATTTCCTTTATAGAAATTATAATAATATCATGGACCATCCGCGCAGCTGAACGGATTGCGAGCGGCTGTTAAGAATACGCATGTGAACACGATAACTGCCTTGACTCCGCCTCCGGACAGTGGGGGCGAACGTGGGGGGGAAAACGGGGAGGCGCTTCGCAATTCTATGCCTATCTACAGATTGTATTTTGTTTATAGATATAGACTATAGATTAATGTTTAAATGATGTAGTAGTTGATTCAGAATTAGAGGCGGAACTATCTTGGTTAGGTTAACCATAATGTACCCATCTATGTTTAAATAAACATTTGTTAATATCCGTGAATCTATTAAGATGGTTCGTTTTAGTTCATTACATACTAGAGGAGTCGACAGTGGTAAACTCCTTATGACATTATTTGGACAATTTCTTATTTTAATTAGCCACCTACCGGGGCTAATAGTGAACTTAAACCTTCCAATTACTTACTCAAAACAGACATAAAATTTCATCGAATTCGGCCCATCCGCTCAAGAGCTGTTCATTATGAACCCGGTAGCAGCGCCAGCTACCGGGACCAACTATGAAACTAAACCATACTCAAAGCCACTTTAGCACGCACAAAATCTTATTAAAATCGGTCCAGTAGTTTAAGAAGAGTTCAGTGTACATATGCACAGAATAATCCTATTAGCCTTGAACAGACAACGTGTTATATCGGGGCTTACGGCCTTATTGCTCTAGCAATAAGTATCAATGTAGAAGACATCACAGTAAGAGGACTGCTCATGAGGGGATGTCCACAAGGAGGAGTCTTATCACCCCTTCTGTGGAACATAGTCCTAGACACCCTGATTAATCACCTCAACAACAATGGATTCTACACAATTGCATACGCAGATGACATAGTTATCTTGCAGACTGGCAAATTTGTGAACACACAACACACTGTGCGATGGAGCGCAGGATGGGCTTAAATTAATTGAAACATGGTTTAAGGAACACTCACTGTCGATCAATCCCAGAAAGATGGTCCTTTTCACCAGGAAAAGAAGTTTATCGAGTTTAAAACCTCTTGAAATCTTCAAAAGCAAACTAAACTTTTCGGAAGAGGTGAAATACCTTGTTATTACCATCGACAGGAAACTAACATGGAACTCTCATCTACGCAGCAGAGCAAAAAGAGCATATGTGGCTTATGGCAACGAACATTAACATTAATGTTCGTTGCTTATGGGCAGTGTCGGGAGGACAGTGGGACGCACATGGGGTCTGTCACCTGGATCTACACTGCAATAATAATACCCATGTTAACGTATGGAGCAATTGCATGGGGATCGAAGGTTCTACAAGCAACGGTCATCCAAAAATTATATCAAATACAGCGATTGGCTTGTTTAAACATCACAGGAGCCATGAGAACAACACCAACCGCAGCAATGGAACTAATTACTGGTCTGACCCCTCTGGACCTGTACGTCAAGGAGGTTGCGTTAATGGCCATGTTACATTTGCCACGGCTGGTGAAAACCCCGAAGTAGGAGTGGGCCAATTGAGGTTAAGCCTATGGCAGGAAGCACTTACTGCGCTACCTCTGCTGCAGGCAGCCAATGATGCATTTGAACCCAGGTTTTTGTTTAACAAACCCTACAAAATACAAATAAAACAGAACACAGAGCCAGATGCTGCAAATGCAATACGCATATATACAGATGGTTCGAAAATGAAAGAAGGCTCAGGATGTGTAGTTTACTCGAGAGCAATAAGCATAAAGATTAAGTGGGGAATGGGAAACAATACCAGCGTTGTTCAAACAGAACTGGCTGGTATCTCAATAGCCACAAAAGAACTAACCAGAAGAGAAATTTCTGGCAAAAACATAACAATCTGCACTGATAGTAGACAAGCCCTATTAGCCTTGAACAGACAACGTGTTATATCGAGGCTAGTACTGCAAGCAAGATTTAGCTGACGCCTCGGCAGATAACTATATTATCCTGAGGTGGGTTAAAGGACCCGACAGGATTATTTATATTATTAACACTCTTTACTAGCAGAACTTGCTCTCTACATGTAGGTATAAGTCATAAAAGTATATAAGTATAAGTATAAATGTATAAGTCAAAAAATATAAACAGTTAAAGATAAAACGTAATTAAAAGAAATAATAAAAAAAAACACTCAAAATACAAATTTTTTTAAAAACATTTTCGAATATAATTATTATAATATAAAAAGTCTCATTTAATCGGGACATTTGCACGTACGTATTCTTTTATTTGTCTTGTGAATGAATCCAACGTATGACACTGCTTAAGTGTAACTGGTAAGCTATTAAATAATACTAGCCCAGAACTAAACAGCGACTCAATACCCATGTAGTCAGCACCAACATACAGATTAAGTGCACTCTTTTTTGTGTAATATATGCAAGCATGTCCGAAATATATGTCATCTGGTTACAAAGATAACTCGGTAGTTTCTTATTCTTATTCTTGAAAATGAATATCAACAAATTCAACGTCAGTCGTTGATAAACAGACATAATTGATAATGTATCCATCCAATGGAGGTGCGCCTATTACATTTAAGTATTGCCCTCATTGCCCTATTCTGCAGCTTTTGCAATCTGTTGAGATTGATTTTACTAGCAAAATATATCATTGTACTGCAATAGTCAAAATGGGGCGACACGATTGACCAGTATATAGTCAGTCTTGCAAATTTAGAAATTTTACTAGCCACTCTATTTAGGAAATATATTTTAGTTGCAATTTTTTTTTCTATGTACTTACAATGCTCATGTAGATTCAATTCTGGATCTAAAATTACTCCCAAATATTGAAACTTGAATACTCTCTCAACCCTTTCATCATTTATTGTAATGTTAAATGACTTATTAATTTTACTGATATTGCCATTTTTCCCAATATCATAAATTTGGTTTTCTGAATATTAATTTTCAAACCATTGTCACATAACCACTCAAATATGTTAGTTAGGTCCTCATTTAAATATTTCTCTATTTCATTTGCACTACCAGCAAAATATAGCATAGTGTCATCTGCAAATAATTTAATTTTACATCTTTCAACATGCCTCACTATGTCATTAATGTACAGTAGGAAAAGTAATGGCCCCAAAACGGAACCTTGAGGAACTCCTAGGTCCATATCTACACTTTCTGAGAATGAGCTCTTATACTTCACAGACTGTTTTCTATTTTCAAGATAAGACGTCAACCAATCCAATACTTGAGCAGTTTAAGTAGTAATAGCTCTCTATTTACAGTCTCAAATGCTCTCTTAAAATCCAAAAAGACTTGCCAGGATCACCCTGGGCGACCCTGGGAAGTTGGCGCCGATGAAATTTTTGGCGATGACCAGGAAAAACCTACGTTTAACAGTAGGATTTCTGACTTGTCACTGTCAACTAAGGAAGCACCTCCATACTGTGGGGCTAGTGGACACACCTCTATGCAGAATGTGTGAACATGAAGATGAAACTGTCTTATGCGAGAGTACGGAGTTATCGTCAATAAGAGAGTGTGTGTTCGGTGAGTCTTGGCCTACACCTGCCGATATAAAGGAGATGTCTCCCAGTGACCTGTCCACCTTCCTGGGAAAGACATGATGGACGATGACAACTGCTCGGGAGGATGTACAAAGGGTTACATGTTGCCTAAGTGATGTGAGCCTACACTCACCCTTCCTACTCTACATATAATGGCGTAGATGTCTGTGTATTTATTAGATATTTGTATGTGTATAAATGCGACGGAAATATTTCATATTTTCCAACATCTCCAAACCGAGCTATATAATAAAAACATCTTGAAAAGAGATTACGGTTAGTGAACGTTTGAAAGACGTGAAATTGGCCGTCAACCGCAGTGACAAAAGGGACTGACCACTGACCACCCCATGTGGACCGTGAACATTATTAGGAAATGTCCACAAGCTGCTCACAATGGACAATACTTTGCAGACAACAAGAGGAATTACAGAAATTTAACACTCGATAAATATGGTTATTCTATAGGCTTAATAACAAATAAGCCTTTTGTGTATACAGTATTGAAAAGGGCACATCTTATCAGATGTGTGTAGCTTTAATAATGTTTAGTTTTGGTGAAAAATACATACTTTGGTTTTGTTTGGTCGCAGTGCCATTTTGTTGTTTTACTTATAATTGGGTTTAAAAAAAAATCAAAAATTTGTTCATGCTGCTCTCTACTGTTTATAAGAAACTTATTAATTGAGCTCGTAATATACACATCAATAATTTTTTTAAATAAAATACAAGCTCAAAGCATAACGACCTAAAAATTCCCAACGATATATCTATGCGTATAAAGCATTAAAATTCTCGAACAAGTAGATCGGAAATTAACAAGAAAAAGATTTCCTCTATATAAACTCGTATAGGTGCCTAACCGTATCGGTCGTTTGTTCAACACCTGCAGAACAAAATTTCTTAACGAAAATGTATCAAATTTAAACCTTAATCATAACCGATTACCAACGAACTCGATCATTTTATTTTCGGTCACGCTTTCACTGTTTACATCGTCAATAATATCATACAAAACAAGGTGACAACCAAAAGGGTGGAAAAAGTTATTTGGAAAATTATAATTTTGGTCTTTTTACACAAATCCCTTCATTAAACCTGTCCAGCAACAGTACCACATAGTTTTTTCGCTACCGTCCGCTTGAACTACCCATTAATTTTCGCTTCATAAGTGTCAATCAAGGGCGTATAGATATTGACGTTTGGTAAACGCCCTCTGACGTTTGTCTCGCGAAACAATAGATTATAGTAGACAGAGGTTGTTTGGATTGTTACCAATGCCGCAGTTGATAGTTTATCAGCAAAAGGACTCAATCGTTTTAAATCTACTCATATTTATTAAATGCAATGAAAAGAGCAAACGCTTTACTATATACCATTTTGTCAACACCCTGTACCTTTTTTATTTGATTAAAATATAAAAGTAGGTACCTACTTAGACTAACCAAACAGAGTCAGCTGTTTAAACTATTATATTACTACTTGTGTAGGTACTATTTTCTAATCTACTGAAGAAGTAAGTACCTAGGTCATGATGTGTTGGTTCAAGTTAAAGACCATTTTTCATAATGGCAGATTTTTATCATTATTTGCCATTTGTGTAGTTAAACATCTATATCTCTCTATAGGTAGTGTTTAACAAAGAAATATTTAAGTAGTAATGTAAAGACCATTTATCTGTAAATATTTGACATGCGTGAACGCGGCTTATGCCTCTTTGGTCAAGTTTGTTTAACTCAGGAGGCCGTGAAATCCTATATATATATATCTGATGTTCGGTCGTTATATAGGTACGCTATACGCCTGCCTGGCGTTTTTGGTCTTTTGTTATTTTATAGGAACTCGACTGAGTGATGGGTCCTGAAAATGACCGTTCAACACCTTTCCTATTTCGGCTAATTAGAGTAACAACTGACGATAGACGTCCGTTGCTATATTGATGAATAAAAGGGCCACAAACCCCTTTAATATACAGGGTGTTTAAAGAATACATAATCTACTATACTACTATATACTTATAAGATTTTGCATACTGTATCTATTGCTATAGAGTAGGAAGGGTGAGTGTAGGTTTACAGCACACAGTTTACAGACATGCCTGACAGATTCATTTTCTTGTTCACACATCCTACATAGAGGTGTGCTCACTAGACCCATATTATGGAGGTGTTTCCTTAGTTGACAGTGGCCAGTCAGAAATTCTACTGTTAAACGTAGGTTTTTCCAGGTCATCGTCAAATATTTCTTCGGCGCCAGCTTCCCAAGGTCGCCCTGGGTGATCCTGGCAAGACTGCATCCTTTTATTCCATCCCATGTCTTGAGGGATTGAGCATGGGTGTAACGTTGGGCTAGTTCCGCAATTGTCGAAGTCGTTAGGCCGCAGGTGTCACTGGGATTTTGCATAATGGACAGGAGAGAAATTTTTACTTTTAGGCTTAGAAAAAAACGATATTTTTTATAAAAAGTTTGCTCAGAGTCGCTTACGTTCCATAAGTGTTAACTGTGTTGTGAAAAATGTCTTCAAGTTTCACCCCAGTAAAGTGTAAGAGCGTGCTTAGCTTACAAACGAAGACTGTAGTGTTAAATGTGCATGATGCTGTTGTACATCAAATGCCGGCTGCTACTGTTAGAAATATAGTTTCGACATGTTCCAATATGACAGGAGTTAGTGAATCTACTATTTACAGGCTTCTAAGGGAGAGAAAAAATGGAAATATATCTCCACCTAAAAAGTCAACTGGAAGAAAACCACTTGACCTTGATGAACATATGCAAAATACAATAAGCCGAAAAGTACACGAATTATATTTTAAAAAAGAGATCCCAACCCTCGACATAATTCTAAGAATGGTAAAGGAGGACGAGAATTTGCCTCACATAGGGCGAAAAATTTTGTGGAAAATATTACACAAATTAAATTTTACTTGGGAGAAGCAAAGTCGCAAATCAGTGCTAATAGACAACGAGCAAATAATATGTTGGAGACGACAGTATTTACGAGATATCCGAAAATACAGACTGGAGGGAAGACAAATCTATTATCTAGAAGAGCCATGGCTCAATGAGGGACATTCAGTGAAAAAAATATGGCAGGACAAAATGATTTAAGCCAGTCGTCAAGCTTTCATAGAAGGTTTATCTACTGGACTGAAAACTCCTATCGGTAAAGGTCGCCGACTAATAATAACGCATATTGGATGCAATCAAGGGTTCGTTGAAGGTGGTTTACTAATATCGTAATCTCCGCCACTGCCGCAATATTTATCGTTTATCTGGCATTGTTCAGTTTTATTACCATATTGAATTTTGAGCTGAAACAGGGATGTATATAGATAACCAATACAGACACCTACTTGTTTTGCATTAGAATTTTAGTATTTACTTGTAAAATTCTTAGGATCACTCTGTAAAAGATAAATTTCTATTTGAATATTTAATGAGGCTACTGTGCTGTCAGACATTAAGAAATGGAGAATTATTATATGAAATACCATCATTATTTTTAGCCTTTCTATCACCTCCCAAGTTTTTGGTACGAACTCCTGGGACACCCTGTATATAGATACCTACGGCACTGTCCAAGTCTTCTTTCAGAATAATTCCATACATTTGACGACTGTTGGTTAAGGAATTCCTATAATAACACAGCATACTGAAGTTGAAGAGTTTTTAGACATTTGCGAAAACCAACTTATCTGTATCTAATTTAAAGCAATGCAGTCGGCTATGCTGTTTTTGACGTGTACAAAGTGACCGGGTATTGAAACAAAGTCTGATGTTGAATAACTCTTGAAGTCGAGACCGAGTAGCAGTAGCAGATTGTTCAGATACCGGCCGATAATATTCCAAACACCACCTGATAATCATTATGTTGATATATTATGTCAATATTATGTGAATTGATTTGCATTTAGTTTGTTTAACTTCGGGCCCAATTAGTGCTTTCGGGTCGTTAACTATTTAGAGTGTTAAAAACGAACCAACATTAAATTCTATTTTTATTTTATTATAATTTAATTCAAAATGAGAGAAAAAATGCGAGCTCCCATTAAATTCTGGAAATATTTATCTTGAACTCGAAATTTTATGTCGGCATTATCCGTGCCCGACTAAACAAACAGCCCCTTAATTTTAACTTAATAATACTAGAAAATATCCCGACTTTTTTGGGGAGAAAGCTGATAATTTTAGGTAATTAGTAGTAACGGCTGTTTGGATCGGTGAATATGGTCAAAGTCTACTTATCGGTGTTACAGATTAGGTCGCGTGTGCGTCAATGTACATATTTTTTCACCTGCTTTTAAGTCTACAAAGAACTAAAAGGCTTGTACTGGAATTTTGACAAAGTACTTTTTGATATGAAGAACGGTCGTTCCTTTATCCATAGATAATCCTTTTTGAATGGTTTTATACGTATTTTTAAAAAGTATAAAAGAAAACAAAATATTTGAGCCATATTAAAGATGATTTAATATATACAAAGTCAAGTCAAAAACGAAAGCAGGCTCAGGATGTGGTAGTCAAACGTTACACCCATGCTCAATCCTTTAAGAGATGGGATGGAATCAAAAGATCTCCCTGGGCTACTTTGGGAAGCTGGCGCCGAAGAAATATTTGACAATGACCAGGAAAAACCTACGTTTAACAGTAGGATTTCTGACTGGCCACTGTCAACTAAGGAAACACCTCCATACTATGGGGCTAGTGGACACACCTCTATGCAGGATGTGTGAACAGGACGATGAAACTGTCAGGCCTGTCTTATGCGAGTGTCCGGAGTTATTCTCAATAAGAGAGTGTGTGTTCGATGAGTCTTGATATACACCTGCCGATATAAAGGAGATGTCTCCTAGTGACCTGTTCCCCTTACTGGGAAGGATGTACAATGGGTCTCAAGTGGCCTAAGTGCTGTGAGCCTACAGTCACCCTCCCTAATCTACAGCTTATTATGCAAGTTATTATGCATACAGAATAATGAATTATTGGATCTAGCAGATCGTCTAACTGATATTTAATATTTTTCAAATAACCCTTGTAATTTGTTGGAACATTGTGAATAAAAAAATCCATTTAAACGTGCTAAACAATAAATTGTAGTTAAACTTCGCACATGCACAACTAGAATTCCAATCCCTTTAAGTATACCTTCTCATTCATTGAAATAACCAACATACCTCTTATGCTCGTTTTAAAGAAACAATGTTGGTATTTAACAAATGAGAATTATCCTTTAACATAAACAACCATTTAACTCGAAAAAGAAGATCACTGTGACAACCACGAGGCGATAAATTTATCAAAAGGAAGAAGAGAAAAAGGAAACTGGTCAATTTGAATTACTAAGTGTTGTGATTTTTCCTGTTAAAGCTTCGGGTTTTTATTTAGGACGAACTGAGCAAGGACGGAAAAAAACTTTTCATTCAATTAATTATTTATTTGTGTATGTCACATAAAAGTCAGTTGAGGTTAAAAAATTAGATGAAAATAATTGGGTAATCCCAAACGTATAGACTATAGACTCTCCCAACTAAATTACTATTGGATTACGAAAAATTTCTTGCCGGTCAGTGTCGTACCTATACCACAAAAATTATTCAGACAAAGCCAAACGCAGTGCCGGATTAAGGGGGGGGCTAAAGCACTGGACCCCGTGATATGAGGGGCCCCAAATCGAGCCCCAAAGTACCATACTTTTCATAAACCTCATTTTTTTAAATTATTGCGAGGGTGAAAGGTCTTTCAGTACCTCGAGTTACATTAAAAACAAATATCGCTCTGCAATGGGGGGTCATTACTCTTGCTACTGTCAACCTAAAGTGAACTAAAGGGCTCAATAGATTTTTCAGATTTTATTGAATAATTTGCGTCAAAATCTCGTAAAAAGCCTATGTAATTTTCGTATGAATTTAATGATCACTCTTTTCAAATAATTAATATTTTTGAATAATATATACTGTGATTTGTTCTGTAAATAAATAGAAAATTACATTTTTACATGTTCATTAATCCTTTTGGTAAAATTCTGAGTACTGTACAGAGCATTTATATGTCTTGCAAGAGATGTAGTGGGAGGTGGCATTGAAAACGAGTTTGTGCGCAAGGGGGCGGGCTCGCCATTATGTTTGGCGCTTGCAGTAAGTACTTGGAATCGAATCAAAAGGTTTTCTGCTTTGTCTGCCTCATACATATTATTAATAACGAGGAAAGATTTGATTTTTCGTTTGTTACTATATTACTCAAACAATTTCACCAAAAGCTTCATCTCGGAGTAAAATTGACTAAATTACATTTTCTGTAAAGAAGCACGGGAAGGGTTGATGTTTTTTTTTTTTTTTTTGGCTTTAGGGCTGTACCATGCAGCCAGAAACTATTTAAGTAATGAAGAATGGCGCAGTAAGTCAGTAAGTCTGAGTGTACTAAAGGTCTGCAAATAGTGTATTAATTGTGGGAAAACAAACTACCAAAAAAAGCACAGACAAAAGAAAATTAGGTAAATAATTAATATTTCTAAGGGTAATAGTAAGGGTAATAGTAAGGGTTGATGTTAATTAATATATTTAGTGAGAATTGTTTGATTTTTTGCGTGTTGAGCGCATGGACAACATTTTTGGTCCCGAAAAATTGATTCTTTTTGCTTTTCTTCGTCTCTTCTTATCTCAATAGAGTACACGCATATTTCATATTTTGCTTGGATATTAATTTATAATAGTAAATATGATATCAAAAATTACTAATAATAGTTTCCATTGGAAATTACTCCCAAATTTTAAAATAAAATTCAAATTTCAATGCACTTTCCGACCACAACCCGAGGATCACCGAACGCTACCGATGATACGTGTGATGTCATATCTCTTGAATATACTTATGTCAATATATTGCATTAGGTTATGTGTAGTTGTGTGTTTATATTGTATTTTAATCAACTATTAATTGCTTCATCGACGTAAAAATATTATTTATATGTTTGTTTGAGACCATTACTTGTTTGTGTCTGCTTTTTTTATTTCTAAAAGTTAACGTAAAGTGGAAAGTGGACATAAATATTTGATATTTCCGATTATATTTTAAAACTTTTAGAAGAATATATTTTATTTACTAGTTTAGTTCAGTGTTCAGTGACGATTCTTTCATATTTTGTGAGTAAAGATATGGCTAGCGAAGGTATTGTAAAAGTCAAACTGATAACTTGCCCAAAGTAGACTCATTTATGCTGCTTGAATTTATGAAGTCAAACAGCTGCTTTAATGCAGAGGAAATAAGAGGAGTTAAAGCATTATCGAAAGTACGATTTAAACTATGTTTAATTTATATAATATATACCAACCCTATTTCGATGTGTGGTCGTAATAAAATGATGTTTTCATGGTTGATTCCTAGACATATGGGTACATAACCTCAAACTATTTAAGAATAAAAATTACCAGCATAGAAGTAGGTACTTACATTAAAATGGTCTTCACAAACAAAAGTAATGCCCTTCTTTTAAGTGTATTTTTGCTTGCGCCACCAGGTAAAGTAACAAATATTTTGTCTGGAGTTTTAATAGACGTTGATTTACACACTGGAACAATGCAATACTTGGAATACAAAGTTTTATTTTCGGCTTTATCCATTTTTAAAGCTTTCAGAAACGAATTAGATCACAAGAACTCAGAGCGTGATACAGGAATAAGAACGTAAACAAATGACGTCACACCATTGGGCAGCCATTTTTATGACATTAAGCGCGTTTTGGCGGACTTTCAAATTTTATGATTTTTAAAGTCGTTTTAAAAGAAAAGTTTTTTGAAAAAATAGGCATGCAAAGTGTGACCTAATGAAGCGTCAATTCCCACCAATAGCAAAATTTATGCTTGTACCCTATTGAGATAAAGTTGTTTGAGAATTGGAAAAATGAAAATTTTAACAATAATAAACAATATTAAACACATTCTCGTGCTCTATACGTATTTATTTCTTCCACATTCTGCGTTATCTTACGAGTAGAATGAATAATTTATAGTTACACCAATCTCCAATATACCTACACACACATACATCCAATTTCCAAGTCGTTTTTAATAGCTACTCTAAAACAAACTCATATATCACTTAACAACAAGAGGCTATAAATCAGCGCTTGCCGTTATATTGTACTAACCGACGTGTATCTAAGCTATTTTCGTTCTTTGTTTTTTTAATTATGTAACATGCAAAAAAACATTACAATCGCTTATCAATTGAACTCATTTTTTTCATTAATTATGAGGCATATATTTGTTATTAAAATTCTTAGTGCAGTTTTACTTTGACTTATGCATTCATTTGATCTCAGATCCCAGAAGAGTCTTTGATTGTATAAGCCCTACTAGATCTTTCCATTGGTCAGACCTTCTCTTTTTCTCGACTTTACCTATTTCTTCCAATAACTGAAGTAATAAAAATAAAGTCAAAAAAACATATTTGTATTCTGTGTAAATATAATTTATTAAATCGCAGAGCGCTTTCGGCTGTTAAGCCATCTTCAGTGCTTACTCGTCAGGTAATTTGTACAAGAAACTTTGACAACACATTGACGTCATAAATTAAAATAACATTGAACTTAAAAAGATCCCCTGTTAAGGGTTTGTTGAAACTAGATGTTAAACATTATAAAATTTTGTTAAAAATTATTTTAGACAACACGTGTTCGTCTAACGGATGTTGAAGTCCCTTATCATAAATTTAATAATAAAATAAAAATCATGTTCACTTCGTCGTAATAGTAAACTTAAGGACAAATTAAGATACAAAGACGTTATCATGTTTAAAAAATCACTTCTCGTGTTGTATCGATTTCAGGTATAAAGTTTCTTTTTGAAAAATATGCTGGCGCCTATTGTCACCTGCCGACGTGATACATCTACTTGACGTGTTCATTGGTATACATAGCTGGAGGAGAATCCGTTTATTACACAAATGCAGATCGATGTAAATGCTAAATGAAAATAATATCTGCGCCACTGCCCTGATTTTTGACTTGACACATCGATAGACACCCTGCTGATTTGGCCTTTAACAATCTCGACTTGTATCTGTTTCAAAAATTACGTTGCAAAATTGTCAAATGATCAGTCAATTCTTGTATATTTCGAAGGAGATAAAAATGGATGTGGCGCCTTTTAAAAAGTCATTTTTCATTTTGGTTAATAAAAGTCAATTCACCGGGTAGTTGGGAAGAGTCTATAAAATTCAATAAAATATTTGAATCATTGTTTATTGGTATCTACAGAGTGAACTTACCTCATTTGGATTTTTTTTGGTTTTTAAGATATACGTGTGAGAACACATTTATTATAAGGTCGATGAAGATAGCTCGTATTTTATTTAAAATTTCCCGAAACCCGGTCACGTAGTCGATGGATGATAACATCACAGAGTGTTCAAAATAAATAAACCGAGTACATTATCTTCTTCATTGCATCTTTAAAGAAGAAACAATAGCAAAATGGTTGCATAGATAATTTGTTGGTGAGTGAGCAACCGCTTAACAGCGTAAAAAAAACTTACATCTCGTCGTCGGGTTCGAGGGTTTTGCAGTTCACGCAATTTCGATATAAATCTACCAATTAGCTGTTTGCCGGTTACGTCTTCAAGTAAATAAGGTATTAAAGAGATGGATATGAAAGTAAAAAGAATCGCGAGGAAATTAAAAAACAATAAAAGTGGAGACTTGAACCATACTGCGTTTTTATATTGTAGAATGAAGAAATGACGCGTTCATTTATTACTGTTGCATCAACAAAAATTGCAAACCACTCCACCGTTGTATCGAGGTGGTGGATGAATTTGGTGGTCTACAAAATGACAGCTTAACCTCAAAAAACTAACGATTTTTGATGCGGTAAAAGAAAAGGACGAATTAATAGAAATAAATTTAAAATGTGGTAATCGACAGCACTATTAACAGCGTCAGAAATTAGAAGAATTTCAAGTGGAACTATCAGATGAACTTGTGATCCTTGGTCTTCGGCCTCTTCACCATGTAATCGAGGCTGAGGCGGGGAGGGCTTTCCTGCGCTTGAAGCGTCTGGGATAAATGCGAAGAGGGGAAGAGTGCAGCTCCGGCCCCTGGAAGATATTCCAGTTCTGGCTCGAGCGGCTGACGAATGCTAGCGCAAGTACTACTTCGCAACCCCATACAGGACTATGATCCAGGGAAAGGAGACGAATACACAGCCTCATGGCACCGTCTGGTGATAGAGCAGGGGCTGGTATTTACTCTAGGAACCCAAGGACACAAATCTGTGTACCATTGGGTGATGGTGTATCTGCATATCAGGTCGAGATATACGCTATCTCTGAATGTGCGCAGTTAAACCTAGACAGAGGTTATGTGGATCGACGCATAACCATATTCACCGACAGCCATGCAGCAATTAAGGCCCTGAGTGGATATACCATCAACTCAGGACTTGACGTATGTCGAGAACGACTTGCTGATCTTGCAAAGTCGGAACGTCCGGCCCACTCTGGTTTTGAAGGCAACGCCTTTTGCCTTTTGAAGGCACCTCTCCAGCCTAGGAGTAGAGTAAAGTTCCCTATGTAGGGGTTGCGGCATGACTGACGAAACGTCAGTTCATGTTGAGTGTCCACACTGGGCTGTATTACGCAGGCGAATCGAGTCATGGCCCCTGGAGACACAAGCAGGCATCCAGTGGAAAAGGTTGTGGCCTTTATTGAATGGCTCGGCTTCATGGATGTCTAGGTAGCAGGAGTAGCACAATGGGCCTGCCAGTGGAACCTTGAGTTTGTCTAGGTCAAGGCTCGCCTGCACATTTGGTAGTAGTAGTATCATAGAACTGCTACTCCGAGATCTAGACGCTAAAATAACTACAACACTTTATATGGTTTTAAATGAAACTAACTGTTTCTAAATGACTCCACAATATATTTGAAAAAATGTGTAAATTGCAAGTAAATTATTGACAATTGTTTCGATAAATATATCATCGTCAGAATGACAGAAGTTACTTTTAACATGATATTGTATACTTGATATATATTTGGCTAGTCGAAATAGTGCCTATCTAGTGATTGACTTAATATATATGAATAGAAAAA
>CAJUYI010002848.1:0-27613 GCA_910591695.1 Galerucella pusilla | reverse complement strand
AGGTTACTTGACCCTAGGAGTTAACCACCGATTGTGAAACTGGCTGTCTGAGACCTAAAAGATTTACTTCTTACTTCTACTTAGCTTCTACTTCTTTAGTCCTATTTCCTGGATGAATTTTAGGATGTCTGCAGGCTTCACCTTAGGTACCTAAATGTTCCTCTTCTATCCAGTAATCTCCCAGGTGCTGTGCTCTAGGATTTTGAAGTGCTGTGCAGTTGGAAAATATGTGGATGGAGGTTTCTTCTTCCATGCCACAAAATCTGCATTCTTCCTCCTCCATTATTTTGATCTTTTTCAGGTGCCCATTCAGGCGACAATGTCTCGTTAGGATCCCTGTTAAAATTCTTAGTGCAGTTTTACTTTGACTTATGCATTCATTTGTTCTCAGATCCCAGAAGAGTATTTGATTTGATCATAAGCCCTCCTAGATCTTTCCATTAGTCAGACCTTCTCTTTTTCTTGGCTATTTCTTCCACTAACTGAAGTAATAAAAATAAAGTCCCTTATCATAAATTTAATAATAAAATAAAAATCATGTTTCCGAAACATTTTTCAGTTCGTCGTAATAGTAAACTTAAGGACAAATTAAGATACAAAGACGTTATCATGTTTAAAAAATCACTTCTCGTGTTGTATCGATTTCAGGTATAAAGTTTCTTTTTGAAAAATATGCTGGCGCCTATTGTCACCTGCCGACGTGATACATCTACTTGACGTGTTCATTGGTATACATAGCTGGAGGAGAATCCGTTTTTTACACAAATGCTGGAATAAATGTTTCATATCCCAACTCCTTGATCCTACTATTATTGTTGAAGTTATTAGCATCCTTTGGTAATCTAAATGTGATGCATACCCTACTTTTACCTTTCTTATCTATTTGTTTAATTCCTTCTATCTTCTCTTTATGCAATAGTTTACCTAGTTCCACTGGGTGAATGCTGCCGATATTTTTGTCTTTATATGTTCAATGACCACTGTGAATGGTCCACTTTCCATTATATTATATGATATATTTAAGACTTTTCTTTCTATTTTTGAATTTTTCTTGGGAGGTCCACTCTGAGGCCCGCCAGAAGTGTCAGTCATGTGGCTTTATGGATTGTTCGTTATTTTCCGATTTATAAGCAATAACTAAACACTACTATTACTATACTATTTGTATGTTTATTTAAAGTAATTTTCTAAAATACACTACCGATTACTTCTGTTTTTTTTTAGTGTCTGTATCAGTGATGTACCTGTAAATGCTAAATGAAAATAATATCTGCGCCACTGCCCTGATTTTCGACTTGACACATCGATAGACACCCTGCTGATTTGGCCTTTAACAATCTTGACTTGTATCTGTTCCAAAAATTACGTTGCAAAATTGTCAAATGATCAGTCAATTCTTGTATATTCCGATGGAGATAAAAATGGATGTGGCGCCTTTTAAAAAGTCATTTTTCATTTTGGTTAATAAAAGTCATTTCACCGGGTAGTTGGGAAGAGTCTATAAAATGCAATAAAATATTTGAAGCATTGTTTATTGGTATCTACAGAGTGAACTTACCTCATTTGGATTTTTTTTGGTTTTTAAGTTATACGTGAGAGAACACATTTATTATAAGGTCGATGAAGATAGCTCGTATTTTATTTAAAATTTCCCGAAACCCGGTCACGTAGTCGATGGATGATAACATCACAGAGTGTTCAAAATAAATAAACCGAGTACATTATCTTCTTCATTGCATCTTTAAAGAAGAAACAATAGCAAAATGGTTGCATAGATAATTTGTTGGTGAGTGAGCAACCGCTTAACAGCGTAAAAAAAACTTACATCTCGTCGTCGGGTTCGACGGTTTTGCAGTTCACGCAATTTCGATATAAATCTACCAATTAGCTGTTTGCCGGTTACGTCTTCAAGTAAATAAGGTATTAAAGAGATGGATATGAAAGTAAAAAGAATCGCGAGGAAATTAAAAAACAATAAAAGTGGAGATCTGAACCATACTGCGTTTTTATATTGTAGAATGAAGAAATGACGCGTTCATTTATTACTGTTGCTTCAACCAAAATTGCAAACCACTCCACCCTTATTGTATCGAGGTGGTGGATAAATTTGGTGGTTTACAAAATGACAGCTTAACCTCAAAAAACGAACGATTTTTGAAGCGGTAAAAGAAACGGACGAATTGATAGAAATAAATTTAAAATGTGGTAATCGACAGCACTATTAACAGCGTCAGAAATTGCAAAAATTTCAAGTGGAACTATCAGATGAACTTGTGATCCTTGGTCTTAGAACTATTCACCATGTGGTCGAGGCTGAGGCGGGGAGGGCTTTCCTGCGCTTGAAGCGTCTGAGATGAGTGCGAAGAGGGGAAGAGTGCAGCTCCGGCCCCTGGAAGATATTCCAGTTCTGGCTCGAGCGGCTGACGAATACTTGCGCAAGTACTACTTCGCAACCCCATACAGGGCTATGATCCGGGGAAAAGAGACGAATACACAGCCTCATGGCACCGTCTGGTGATAGAGCAGGGGCTGGTATTTACTCTAGGAACCCAAGGACACAAATCTGTGTACCATTGGGTGATGGTGTATCTGCATATCAGGCCGAGATATACGCTATCTCTGAATGTGCGCAGTTAAACCTAGACAGAGGTTATGTGGATCGACGCATAACCATATTCACCGACAGCCATGCAGCAATTAAGGCCCTGAGTGGATATACCATCAACTCAGGACTTACTGACGTATGTCGAGAACGACTTGCTGATCTTGCAAGTCGGAACGTCCGGCCCACTCTGGTTTTGAAGGCAACGAAATGGGGGATGCACTGGCTGCGGAAGGGGCGGCAGCTCCTTTCTGTGCCTAACAAAACAAACAATACGCAAGGAGACGAGGAAGTGGCTAAGGAACCAGCAGCTCGCTCATCGGAATGCTCTGCAGGGTCCTAGACAATCCAAACTTCTACTGAAGGGATGGACTGATGGACACGCTGGGGCAGCTATTGGACTACCAAGGAGTAGGTTGAGGAAGATAGCAGGACTCCTAACAGGGCACTGCTGTGTGAGAAAGCACCTCTCCAGCCTAGGAGTAGAATAAAGTTCCCTATGTAGGGGTTGCGGCATGACTGACAAAACGTCAGTTCATGTTCAGTGTCCACACTGGGCTGTATTAAGCAGGCGAATCGAGTCATGGCCCCTGGAGACACAAGCAGGCATCCAGTGGAAAAGGTTGTGGCCTTTATTGAAGGGCTCGGCTTCATGGATGTCTAGGTAGCAGGAGTAGCACAATGGGCCTGCCAGTGGAACCTTGAGTTTGTCTAGGTCAAGGCTCGCCTGCACATTTGGTAGTAGTAGTATCAGATGAACTGCTACTCCGAGATCTAGACGCTAAAATAACTACAACACTTTTCAAAGTATCTTCATTCATTTCGTAAATTTTTGCTAATAACAACAATCAACTCAGAAATAGTTTGTCAGTGGTCAGATGATTTAGACAACAACAACTGCGTTTTTTTATGTGCCACCGATGACTCTAACATGTCGTTGCAGCTTAGACTGACGTCATTCAACCAATGAGAAAAAAAACGTGTTGAAGTTTGATGATTTGACGTAGACAATAAGTGACAGTGACATGTTTATAAATCTTAGTATGAAGGAATAAAATAATGTTATGTCTGGAAATGCCAGTAACAAAGCTAGAATCTTACCTCAGTACATACCTTCAATATGTATTTGCTTAGGAGCTATGGGAATGGGTACTGTCTTAGGATGGTCTTCCAATATAACGCATGAACTGTTAACAGGGGAACTTAATGGCATAAAAATGGGTACTAACGAATTAGGCTGGGTAGGAAGTTGTTGCACGATTGGAGCTATGATAATGTGCTTTCCAGCTGGATTTATAGCAGACCATATAGGTAGAAAACCAACATGTCTTCTAACAGCTTTCCCTTTCGTACTTGGTTGGATATTGATATTGTTTGCACAGAATGTTTATATGCTGTATGCTGGAAGAATAATAACTGGAGCAGCAGGAGGTTCTTTTGTAGTACTAGCTCCGATTTACACAACGGAAATAGCGCAGATACACCATAGAGGTACTTTAGGATCTTTTATGCAATACTTACTTGTAATCGGGATATTCTACAGTAACGTATTCGGCTGGATATTAAGTATGGTTACATTCAACATTGTAAATATGACGATACCGATAATATTTGCAGTTCTATTTTTCTTCCAACCAGAAACGCCGTTTTATTACATCCAAAAAGGGGAAATGGAAAAGGCTGCGAAAAGTTTTGCACGATTAAGAGGCAAAGAGTATAATTACGAGGAAGAACTCGCTTTAATGACCAGAGAAATTGAAAGTAGAAGGCAGTATCAGGACTTTAAAGTTGCTATTAAAACCACTTCAGCGAAAAAATCAACCATTATATGTTTTAGTTTGATGTTTTTTCAACAAATGTCCGGAGTTAACGCTGTTCTTTTTTACGCTAAACATATTTTAATGCAATCGGATACGCATGTAGATGTACATTACGGTGTTGTTGGTATTGGTATAACTAGTTTAACATCAATAACTATAGGAGTATGGACCACTGATTATTTTGGAAGAACAATTCTTCTAATGACTTCCACAGCGGGTTGTTCCTTATCAACATTTTTTCTTGGTTTCTATTTTACTATTAAAGATCGAATTAATGAAGAAGCTGTAAAATCGTACGGGTTATGGCCGGTCATATGCATCCTTGGTTTCGTTTTTTCCTTTCAACTCGGTTTAGGAAGTCTACCGTGGTTGGCTTGTTCGGAAATATTTTCTCCAGAGCTTAAAGCCAAGTTGGGTGCCCCGGCAGGGTCGTTTAATTACCTTACAGCTTTTATTGTAACTAAATTATTTTATCCAGTTTCGGAGAATTTGGGAGTAGACGTAGCTTTTTATATTTTTGCTTTCGTCTCGATGATCGCTTGTATTTTTACGCTACTCGTTATACCTGAAACTAAAAATAAAACGTTCGCGGAAATTATTCCGGAGCTGGAGAAATTTTGGAAGTATTTTTAGGTAGATTAAATTTTACAATTGCAAAGTATTTTTATTTTTAACAATACATGAAGAGTTCGATTTTTAAATGAACTAGGAAAGTTATACATATTGTTACGAACTCATTGATTCCGAAGCCGGTCCTGTCGCTATGAATGCGACCTTTCTAGAAAGGTTCTTTCGCAGGTAATATCCAGACTGATCTGGAAATGTACCAGGCCATACAATGGTTTATCGCGAATGTTACGCAGAGGTGGTGCATTCAAGAAAGTTCTAGAGATTCGAGGGACTATATATACGCGGATTTTCGAGTGAATCGAGGACTTGTTCAGTATACAGTGAATCGGTAAACAGTTTCAGTATACAGTGAGTGAACAGAAAGTGAATATAAATAGTGTTGAAGATAAATTAGGACAATTATCATACGGAGTGTAGATAAATTAATAGACATTAAGTAGTGTGTATATAAATTAAGTTTATTATAGTGTGAAGTGTTTCTTTAATAAATCAATAGTATTTAGCCATAGTGAGTGTATAATTTTATCCCACGGTAAAAACTGTTTAAATCAATAAGAGAAACATTAAAATATAAACTCCTGGACAAAATTAACGCCCCACTCATATTTTCTCAATAATCTTTATTCATTGTTAACTTAGTGTACGACAAGTAGGCTATGGACCGTGTTTGATACTGACAGATGTTATTTAAACTAGCTAGTGTCACATAATACCTTGTTTTGACAGTAATTCATATTAAACTTCGTTTTAGAGTAAATCTGTGTTAAATTTTTTTTAAAAAGTGTTGATTAAAACAAAATTTCTGTAAGAAGCAAGCGTTTGTTTGTAATTGTTTTTATCATATGCATGTTTGGAAGTTCATTTGCGAGTAGAACAAGTAAGAAAAATGAACCGCCAAAGAAATTTGTCAATAGAGGAGGCAGTGCGAGCATCGACTCTTCTGGATGAAGGATATTCAATACGACATGTTGCTGGTTTATTAGGAAGACATCATTCCAGTATCAGTCGCGTAGTGAGACGTCATAATGAAACAGGCTCGTACCTTCGAAGAACAGGACAAGGCCGAAAACGTTGCACTAATCAAATTGATGATCGTTTTTTGAGACAACGTGCTCTCAGAGACAGGAGAGTTACCAGCAATCTGTTAAAAAATGAATTAGCGGATGTTCGCAACGTCGCTATATCATCTCGAACGGTTAAAAGACGTTTACATGAAGCAGAATTGAGCAATAGAAGACCAGCCAAAAAGCCCTTGCTTACCAGAGAACACAAAGTTCAGAGATTGAATTTTGAAAGACTACATCAGAATTGGACCATCAATGATTGGAAACAGGTTATGTTCTCCGATGGAACCAGAGTTAGCCTTAAAGCTCCAGATGGACGTGAGCGTGTCTGGCGAAGACGAGGAGAAAGGTTTGCTAGCTGTAATATCTCTCCTAAAGTACCTTTTGGTGGTGGCTCTAAAATGTTTTGGGGAGGAATTTGCTTCGATGCTCGTACGGAATTAGTCCCTATACGAACGAGGTCTATGAATGCCCAATATTACCTAGATAACATTATTGTCGAACATGTAATACCTTTTGCTCCATTTGTTGTGCCTAATTTTTTATTCATGAAGGACAACGCTCGTCTCCACGTGGCAAGACAGGTTATTGGTTAACTAAATGATGTTAATATCCCTTTATTAGAGTGGCCACCTAACAGTCCGGACATGAATCCTATAGAGCATCTATGGGACTATCTCAAAAAGAAGATTCGAAGTCTTAGACCTCCTGTTGTTAATCATTACCAACTTAGGCCGTTATTGAAGAATGGGAGATTATTCCGCAAGCGTTTGTTGAACATTTAATATCAAGCATGCCTCGACGCATGAATGCAGTAATAAGAAGTAGAGGAGGCCCTACACGGTATTAGGGTTCACCAAAATTCATTTATTGTGTTTCACATATTCTTTTTTCCCTTTTTCAATTTGAAAGCATGATAGCTTAATTATGCATTTTCTGCAAAAATAAATTTTTAAAGAAAAAATAAGGCAAATTAAGGTCATATTCGACTAATTTTTAGGTATTGGTATTCATTATTGTTTCAATTTAACTAAGTTTTATTTTGTGTTTATATTGTAAATATTTAGAATAATTAAAGTGGTGCGTTAATTTTGTCCAGGAGTTTATTTAAATAATGAGAAAGATGCTCTTTTTTACTTCCATCGTATTATGGTTTGCATGTCCGTATATGTATACTCTATAGTATTTGGATTCGTTTTATAAGCTAGTAGTGGCGGATGCAAAGGTAAAAGAGAACTTGATAAATCATTCACATCCGACTGAAAACAAGCCGACGATTTATGGGTACTTGTTGACTCGCAACTCGCTAGCTTTTCTTACACTAACATTACTAGGTCTTATTCGATACCAGACAGTTGGCGAAAAAATTATAAAAAAATATGTATAAGCATCTTTGAAGAATTATTAATATAGTCAAATGCAGTCTTATCATGCGCGTCGTACGATTCAACAAAGATATACCGTTTTTGTTGTTTTCTTTTATTGCGCTAGATTTTTTAGATTTGACACTGCCTTTATCATTGGATATTTTCGCATTTTTCTTAATTTCTTTTTTCTTGGCGATGGCTTTCTTATTGTCTGAAAAAATTTGCCTTTTGGCACGATTTTCAGGAAACGTTAGCTCTAAAGCATGTTGTTTTCTTTTACCAATTTGGTGAGGAATCAAGGGAATGGGATTATCTTCTCTCAAAAATTTGGAAGGAGTTTCTTCTACATCTGAATTCTCTGAATGTATGGAGGGGGTGGAAGAAAGCTCTCTGTTCTTATGTAGGGTTTTTTCATGTCCCGAAATACCTGAAGTTGAAGGTTCAGCTGGATCTGATCCTCTAGTAGATGTAGGAAGATTGTTTGAAGTGGACGGAGTAGCTTGATGTGAGTTACTGGCTGACAAACTTGTACGTGTACGGTTAAAAAAAACTGTCAAATGAATTTTTATTCAGATTGACCACTGGCAAGCTGTCAAACATATAATTTTCAATTAGATATACCTATGTAATATCTAAATTTGAAGCGATCTATTTGAAAAGTGAAATTTTTGTCATTTTCTTGATTGAAAAAAATTTAGGGCGCGGTCGAGGATCGAACCCGCGTTCTCTTCGTCAGAGGTCCGATGTTGGTACCAAGTATGTATGAAGTATGATGAACAATAATAATTTCACTCTCAATTTCTATAATTATCCAACCAATTAATAATTGTAATAACAACCTACCTATATTATATATTCCGGTATTTTGCATCCTCAAGAATGTTGAGGACATGTTAGGTTATAAGCCCTGCAAAAAGAAATAAAATCGCCCAAAAAAAACAAAAAAAATATTTTCAATTAAAAAATGTACTCCTTTATTTCTGCCCACAGAGTATACCGTTTTTGCCTTGTCATCAATTTAAACAGAAAATACAAAAGATGCATAAAAGTCTAAGCAGGATGGTTTTCGCGAGATAATCTAATTCTTGACGGCTACTTTCTGTTTGTTGAAGAAGTAAATAATTATATAAAGTACTTAGATTGCTTCCGTTTTAATAAGAAGGATTAGACACTTGGGTATACACGAACACAATACACAATCTCAAGATAAGATACAAGAAAATGATAGTGCTGATAGATGTCTGTACGAGAACTTTCAATACCTATTTGATATTTACAGTATAACCCTATAGAAGTAAACAAATAAAATTGAATTCATTGTTACCTTCTTTAAATAAAGAAAGAGAAAAGATGAGGGTGCTTAAATTTTGCTGATATTACTGAAAAGGGTTGGAGTCGGTGTTTTATCAGATTTTCGTGCTGAGAACGCTCGTTTGCGAAACTTTGCCGGGTATTGATTCAACCCCCATAAAAACGGCATCACACGAAAGTCAGTCTTTCTCACGGGTCGTATATTTTTAAAAGAGAAAACAAAATAATGAGTTGGAGCTGTTGAGATCCTGGTACAAATCACTACAATGCATACAATGTCTATAATGGAAAATATGAAATAACAACAATACAAATTTATCCTTTAGTATATAGTCAAACACGATTATTTTCGAACGGCATAGAATCTGGACTGATCTATGATTCTACTATCAAATGTAACAAACGGCGTACAGTTTCATATCACGGTTTCAAGGGGTGGAAAATAAAATGTTCAGTTTTCCACTGTGCTTTTCTGTACAAGAGAAAATGTACGACATAGTGCTGGAACCGATGGTGGCATAATAAACTATCGTTCTGAATGGGTTTTGCTGCTGTTTCATATCGCGACTCTTTTTTTCCCCATGGGCTCATAGTCCATGTGCTGCACTGAACGTATTTAAATAATGTACATACTGTAGTTATTTCCTTAAAGGTAATATAGACACAGATCATGAGACGTCAAGCCAACGTAATATTAAAATAAATATTAAAAGGTCTTGCATTATGCATACAATATATTAAGTATGTACATGTCAAGCATATTAATTGAAAATAAATTTTCGCGTTACAGCCGTCCGAGCAGAAATTAGCTATTTAATAAAGAAAAAAAGTGAACAGGGCTATAAAATGTAAGTGGTTTGAAATTAATTCATAATTTCCTTTCGTGTATGCATGCATATTATTGTAATTAATCCACACATCTAGTTGATTAAACTTACTGTAGATTGTATGCTTTTGGTTTTTATCTAAATTAATCTACTTTTAATCTGTTCAATTTTCAAATAATACTTATCAGTAAGAGCTTGTCTCTCCACTCTTTTCTCAGATTATCTCTGCTTGAATTATTATTAAAACGGTTATTAAATATTTGAAAAAAAAAGTCGGGCATAGATCAGAGTGTTTTAGTATAATTTGGCGACAAACACTATAAGATGAAAGAAGCGTTAAGCACTTGGTTTATATATATGAACGTATACGTGGTTATTTCATAGAAGGTGGGTAATAGTGTTTGAAATGCACGCATCTATAACTGCGCGCCAGAGCATGCTGTCGTTCGAATCGTTTGCTGCCTGAAATTTTCATCTGAAAGAAAATACGAACACAATGACGAGCTGTACTTTGCAAATGAACCAACTGCGCGTATAAAAATACACGACTGCTACAGACGCGGACTTGAATAAAAATTGAAATTTTATTCGCCAAAATTAGAATTAGTAGCACATTCCGCAACATCTGTACGCTAAACGAGCTTTTATCATCTGAAAAGGGAGATAAAAACAAAGTCGATAACGTAATATTGTGATTAGTATATCGTCTGGAACTTTCATCTTTGCGCCGAGACAACTTTCATCGAAGATTCCAAAAAATTCCCTCCTATACTTACCATCTGAATCGGTATCTGTAGAGGCCACATGTGACCCATTGTACGTCCTCCTAGGTCATCGTCCATCTTGTCTTTCCCAGGAAGGTGGACAGGTCTCTAGGAGACATCTCCTTTATATCGGCAGGTGTAGGCCAAGACTCACCGAACACACACTATCTTATTGACGATAACTCCGGACACTCGCATAAGACATCCCTCACAGTTTCATCTTCCTGTTCGCACATCCTGTATAGAGGTGTGTCCACTAGCCCCATAGTATGGAGATGCTTCCTTAGTTGACAGTGGTCAGTCAGAAATCCTACTGTTAAACTTGGGTTTTTCCTGGTCATCGCCAAATATTTCTTTGACGCCAGCTTCCCAGGGTGATCCTGGCAAGACTGCATCCTTTGATTACATCCCATCTCTTAATGGATTGAGCATGGGTGTAACGTTTCTTGTTAGTTTTTTTGTGGCTAATGAGATACCAGCTATATACTTACTATAAAAACCAATTCTATCTAGGAAGGCGAAATAGTATTTTTGATGTATGTCAAAAATAGTACTTCCTTGAGGAATCCTGGCCAGCGACAATATTAGCTTGACTTTGCTACACACAGATGTGCTAAGGCTTTCTATACTGTTTGTAATGCGGCATAAATTATTACAGATATTTATAAATTTGATTATTTTTTTCATTTGTCAAAATCTGTCATTTTGGTGGTTTTAACCAATAGCAATACAATATTCTAGCCAATCATTCGGTATTATACTGATAATTCTGCTTCCTCATCGATAATACCTTGTTTACATTGAAACGTCAAAATTTTGCTTTGAATTTGTCATTATTGGCAACCAAAAGTGCTTCGAAGTTTATTGAAAAATGAACACAAACCGATTCAGTGCTATCACTCAAGAGAATATTGGACATTTAATACAAAATTCGGCTCCACAATTTATGAAAAAAATAATCTTCCCAAATACAACTCGGTATTCAAATTTTATCACTTAATTTTTTATTTTCATCACTCATTTGAGGCAAAAACATTCAAATAAACCGAATTTAGATAAAATCCCTCATCCTAACGGACTCGTGATTTTATCAATCGGTTTGTTCAAATATTTTTGCCAAATAAACAAGTTTTCGTGGAAAAGAAAAAATTATCGATAAAATTTGAAGCACCCTTTGATAATTTCTTAATTTTAGTGAATATTATATGAATCTAAATATTTCTAAATATATGATTATGCGAGTCCATTACTGTTAAGTTGATGACGGTCGTCAAGCAAGAGCGTCGGCTTTTTATGACAGGTTTCAAACGACGCCTAGCGGAATTCACTAATGAGCATTTGGCTTGACGTCGAAATACGTAGCCATGACAACGACGCCGGTGCCGGAACCCGCCTCCGTCGCTTTCGGCATCATTAACGTTTTTCCTTTTCCTTTCTTCTTTTTTCGATATTTCCTTTCTTTCTGGATATATTTTCTTTCACTTTTTTCAGTAAGAGGACCCCACTTAGGTATTCTTTTCAGTCTATAACATTATCTAACTAAGAAATTGAAAAAAACTACTACCATTTTGTAAATTTTTGGTTTATACAAGTAATAACTAGTATAGAGGATTTCTTTAAGTACGTTCACGTGATACAGTGACAGCATGACAGGTGAGACTGACTCATTTTAGGAAAGTTAGTTCATATTAAAATACCCTGTATATTTTGTGACATTTAAAAAAATATTATTGAATGCGGGAATCAATTTAATTACCTTCATTATTAAAAGTCTTGCAAAGTCTCGTCATTTTTTGCATATTCAACTAAAAACTATCATGTTTTCCTTCGAATATTCTTACCCCCATTAATTTTTTTCTCTGCAATACCTATCTCTATTTAACTCATCCCGCATTTGAGTGACATGTTCTTATTTCTCAACTAATACATATTTTTTTAAATTTCGATGATGGTACATGTATATAAAGCATGTACAACTAGTAGAATTCGATCTGCTGAGATTTTATTTCAATTCCAACTAATTACACAATCATATGAATCATTTGTACGTAGAATATAGTCTGCTCATAATTATAGTGAAGTGTATTCTTGAGCTAAGTTGTAAAAACATAACGAGCTTTTGAAAGCAATAATATAGTTTTTCTTTTATACATTTCAAGATACCTACCTTCTGCTATTTTTTCCCCGTACTTTAGGAGCAATTCTGGAAGCAAATGTTAAATTTTAACGCTCAGTTAAAAATAAGACAATCTGCTAACCCATTTTTGGTCTTTATGCATAATAAGCTTTAAGATATTAACGGAAAACTCTTTATTGGATATCATACATGTTGAAATTTGAATCATAATCTTGACTATGTACCTATACTTTGGCAAGTTTATCTGTGACCGTGAAAGGAATGCAGTCAAAACATTCGACATTGCCACATTTAACTATGAAAAAACTGAAGTGATTACTATGTAGTGATAATAATAAGAAAAGGGTCTTTTTATTATCAACAATATTAAAAATATGATTGAACATTAATTTTATAATGTACTTGTTTCCTTGGATTTATTCTATTAACATTATTTTTTCAATTTATGAATATTTAAAGATGAACACTTTTCCAAATATGTTATGGGCTTTTTGAAGCTCTGGCAGCGTTGTACGAAAACCATAATGACCACACCCTCGAATTACATAATTGGTGATTTGTATCGACCAGCTGACTCCTTATTGGCAAGCGCGTGCGTGAGATCTTCCCTCTCACTTCGTCAGTTGACTGATATTGATGTATCCAGTGGCGTTTTATCTTTGTATTTTCAGTTTTACTTGGTAAAATGGGTACCGTACGCCATTTGTACGTTTGACAGATAGGCGCCATGTTTTTCCTCGCCTCTTACCGATCCCGTATAGCTACAGATAAACTTGCCAAACTATATGTATTAAAACATTTATAATAGCAGAAACTTCGTCAAATTTAACGGCAAGCTGTTAATTTTTAACCAATTCTCATAGAATTGACCCTTATTAATACACTATTTACGGTCAAATAATATCCTTTTACTTAGAATAAAGCTATAGAATAGATAAACAGGTTTAGATCGCGTTATAGAAAATATACACACCATAAACTCCTATCTAATTGTCCGAGTTTTCAATTATGATAACAATAAAATTCTATTTTATTAGGAAAATATTGATTCCGTCTGGGTTCCGAACCGTGAGCCATCTGTCCGGCGAATATAAAACACCTTTAAGAATAACACAGTAATTTTTATATGATGGTTGTGTACTCTCGAGAGGTGTGACAGCTGACCATCACTTTAATCAGAGCTGACAATCGCATACGCCATTTACACTTTTTATTATTATAATAATTATTTTTATAGAATTAAAACCTATATCGCGTTTATAACCATCAGTTAGAATTGTATATCTTTTAAATTACTTTCTTAAATGAACAATTTTTATAGTAACAAACTTTGTTATCGAAAATTTTTCTCTAACTATGTGTGCATAATATCAAACTTTCCCATACACCATGCTGTTCCTCACCCAGAACCCTCGACAGCTTAAACACGAGGTAAATAGATCACGTGTCGCCCTCTTAGCGGGACATATCCGAAGTTCAAAGAGAAAGAAACTCTCCCCGCTTTTCTTTTGTTATAATAAGGGTGCAAGCGTGTTGTGTTGGATGTTTTTTCACTGAAACCTCGTATTATTAGCCAAATTAAAAAGTTCTATTTGAAATGGATAACAAGGGCGCGGGTGAGAGGAATTTGTAGTTGTATATACATTATCTACTGTAAAATAATGAAAATATATTTAATTTTAATAATACCTTTTATATGTAATAACACATTGTTTTGAAAAAAAAAATGTTGCAGTGGTAATTGCAATAATTGGGTTTTTAATTACGATGCACACCATATTAATATTTATAAAAACAATGTTTTATGTAGATTTTTATAGATCTTGATTACAAATAAGTATTCTAATAGTTTATTAACTGTATTAGGTAAAATATTACAAGGAAATCAAACTGCAAAAAAATTTCGGTATATAATTATATAGAAAAAGCTGTAAAAGTAATCAAATTCAGATCTTGGTGCATATTTCATTGCCCATTCTTTCGAAAATCTGATAAAAATCGTCCACTGAGATGCATTCCTTGTTTTACTGCCTAAAAGAAGATGTCGATAAAGCAATACTAAATTGTAAATTAATATCTCAGGAAGCCGACGATTGATACTAAAACCAAAAATCCAGTTTTATATTTTTGTTTGATAATTTATAGTTGACCGTATTATTCGATGCGAGAAGAAAGCCAAAGCCATTCAATCCCAACACATTTTTTCACAGGATCGTATTCAGTGCATTTGACAAATAAAACAAAAATTAATAAAAAAAGAATCACAGAAACAGTGAATAATTTCAAACATTTTTGAAAATCAATTAATAATGTCTAATTATTTCTATAAAATTTGAAATTGAAATTGAAAATAACAATTTCTTGCCATTTTTAGATGTCCTTATCAATAAAACACCTACAGGGTATGAAACAAGTGTTTATCGTAAGCCAACACACACTAATAGGTATTTGAATTTTGAATCAAATCATACTATAAGCGTTAAAAAAGGGGTAGGAATAGTTATTTTCCTAACTAGTGCGGAAAGTGATACTTTCCCGCACGCGACTGCAGTTGACCCGAACGACGCGAAGCGGAGTTCGGGCAAGCGGTCAAGGGCGGGAAAGATACTTTACGCATGCGTTAGGAACATTATTTTTTCTACGACCGTCTATACAAAGAAGTATATCAACCCATTTTTCAAAATTTATTTTATTTTAACACACATATAAAAAACTTAGACCAAAAATATTATTATTATTATCAATTATTATTATAAACATTAATATTAGAAACACAATTAGTTGCATTCTGTGAATTACTTAAAATTGCCGGTCCAGTGGAGTTATTTGGTGTTAACTGGTGAGTGAATGACGTTGATGAGGATGGCATCGTTTGCAGGTCACATAAAGATGACGATGAGGGTGACGGCAACAATTTTAAGTCATTTGTAGATGAAAGAATTTCATTTGATATATATTTCTTTTATCAAACCCGGGTGGTTTGATAGTTGTTTTGTGACACTACTTTAAAGAATTTATAAGGTTATATCAAAATATTTATTTTATTTTATATTTCCAGAAAATTAAAAATGCAACAAAAAGCTGGAAAACATGTTGATTTTATTTGATGGACTATTTATTCACCTGGTGTAAGAATAGTTATAACTTCCGAAGTAAAAAACTATCTAATAAAGTCAAAATTTGCATAATTTTACTTTCCCGCACTAGTGCGGGAAAGTGACACTTTCAAAGCTAAAATGCGTGCGGGAAAGTGGGTTAAAACGCACGGTAGTAGAAAAAGTCTTTATGATAGGGCCAGAATCATTTGTTCTAATGATAATCATTTCACTAAGGAGAAAACTCTACTGAAAAATGTTTTAAATGCCAATAATTACCCGGCAGAATTTGTAAATAAAGAAATTAACAATATAGAGAAGGGCTCATTGTTAATACCCCATAATAATAACAATAATATTAATAATTCAGCTAACATAATTTTTAAAAACTTGACAATACCGTATATTACGGGTTTGTCAGAAAAAATTAAGAAAATTGGTAATCAATTTAATATTCGAACTAGCTTTAAATCTAACTATACGTTGAGATCTATCTTAACAAAAACGAAACCAAGAAATGAAGAACAATCTTCAAAAAATTGCAGATAAATGTGTAGCTAGTATTTCAGCCGAATGTAGTCAAATTTGGTTACCAATGTTAGAAAGAGAAATTTCCAATAATCAATTACCTGCGTTATCAGGATAGCATCATAAGTTTTTATCCAGGTTTTCTTATGATTTATCATTGGAATAGTTGTTAATCGATACACACTTCTATACACAAAGTCACCAAACTGAGTTATACATACTTTGAAAACAAAAATAATCATACACAAAAAAGTAACAACAAACGCGTTTTATTAACAACATTTCCAATATAAGCGAAAAAAAGCTCTATCCCAATAAAAACCGTTCCTGGAACGTGCACTTCACTGGATTCCATTTCTAGTAGACTATCATATCTTTGGAATGTCATAAAATAAAATATTTATTCCACATTTTACCAGAGATGTGATCTACTATGAATGGACCTTAATAAAATTTGACAACAAAGTTTTGTAGTCTTGAACTTCAAAATATTATTGATTGTCTAGTTGTCATATTTTTTCGTTGTGTCAGACCAAAAATTATTTTATCATTATTTAATCTTGAAAAAGGTAGCTGGAACGCTACCGAAACGTCGAAAAAAAAAATAAAAAACATTATTGTGGTTTATTCCCAAAAAATATGAGAAAAAAATAACAAATTATTTATATTATGGAACAACTAAGACAGAATTGTAACTCGTTCCATAGGATCTATCTAGATGGTGGATATATCTTATGGGATGGTGCCGAAATTATGTCAGTAAAAATAAAGTTTGGGCCGCTGAACTGTTCAATTGGGTTTTCCTTGAAAACGGATGAAAATATTATCTTTTTTAAGCAAGACAACTAATATTACATAGCAAAGATGTTTATTTCATATTTTCTAATCAAAATCACTGAAAAATTTCGTCAAAAAAAAAGTTAAGCAGTCAATTTCACCATCAGAAATCCTTTCCGTGGCACCCCCTGTACGAAAATGTAAAATAGTACTTAAAATTAAATTCCCTATATAAAATTTTGCTACTATGTCGATTTTGATAACAATTGGTGAATAAACAGTTGAATTATTAGCAGTATTCTATCAAGGCATATTTTGGTACAAACAATCTGCCCTAAGCCTGTCTGTATCTGTAAAAATGGGTGGGTGACCCCACAGCACTTAGACCACAACTGGCCCATTTTGCATCCTTCTGAGGTTCAAACTTCCTTCTAGCTCGTCATCCAGCCTACTTGTTTGAAGTCTACCCATCTAAATCTACCCTTAATCTTTTCGAAGGAGTGTTCCTTTATTAGGTCAATCATACCTGACGCCGACAGACCAATGAAAGTGCCAGATTCCAAGAGTTTTTTGGAGGCTGCTTTCCTAGCATGTGGTTACCTTTCGATTTACTGTGGCCCTTGATCCAGCATAGAGTGCCCTAAGCCTATGTCCCAATAGTTATGATGACTCACCTTGTATATCGGTTAAGCTATGACTTAATTTTTTTTGATACATAATTATTATACTATTCTCCGTAAAAAAACGTATTTTATAAAAAATGTAATAAATATCTAGTTTTGCGTATTCAAGTTGTTGTGTAAGTTCGACCCTGTGCATCACTTTTCGAAAACGACACATTAAGACATCAAACTCGTTCCCACAGTATAATAATCTTCTCTGGTTTATCTGCAAAGAACAAGATGGGTCCAAGTTCGGTACCATGTACCACGTCACGCGCCTCTAATCTATTTCATTGTTTTGCAATGAACTAGAAAATTACTCGGTGATATTTTTAACAAAACGCGCGACTTAGCAATAAATCTACCGAGAATGAGCCCTGCCAGGCCCATATTGTCACTAGCTGGAGCCAGTTCGAGATATATTTATGTAGTTGTCTTACAAACGGGCGACAAGTGCCATCCATGTGCGAACCAAAGGGAAAGAAATACATCCCTTTTATTGAATTGAAATATTGATATATACCTATCGAAAAAAATTAAAAAGAGATCAGAAGTACACCATGTAAATGTGAGATTTAAAAATAAAATTAGTACAATATGCCGAAACATAAAACCACGTTATTTCGATCTAGCTTCTCATATAACATTGCTAATCTGTACAACATGATCCCCGAAGTCTACAAAACGGTACCCATTTCTCAATTTAAACTTAATCTTAAGAAGTCTCTACTTAATAATAGCATAACATTGAAATTATAAGCTAATCAAAGCTTGTTCATTTTAATATTTACAAAATTACGTTACTTAACTTTTGTTATTTGAGCATATAAGAAATTATTGTAAGTAAAGAATATTGAATCTTTAGTTTTGCGGTTGCGTGGAAGAGCGCCACTTAGCTGATGCTTCTCGAATGAGAACATCATCTAAGAGCGAACGTCGCCTTTGCATGTATAGTATTTTTATAACACAGCAATAAAGTCATTTATTATTATTATTATTATTATTATATTCTCCAAAAATTGCAGAAAAATGGTATCATCAAGTTCTAAATACAGATTAATTGTATGTGTATGTATTTTGGGGTAACATTCACTGAAACCTAAAAGATCTATTTAGGATGTCTGCAGGCTTCAATTTAGGTAAATGTTCCTCTTCTATCCAGTAATATCCCAGGTGCTGTGCTCTAGGATTCTGAAGTGCTGTGCAGCTTTTCTTTTTTATGGCGTGGATTTACGCTTGAAAGATACTTGGGGTTTTTCGCAAGCTTTCAGAGTGTTTGGTTCCTGGCCCAGTTTCTTCTATTGCCTTTGTGCCGTCTGTGTACCATTGAATGGCATTCTTTCCATGTCTGGTAATGGTATTTGGATCCCATTCTTTCTTGTTGCTTAATTCGCTAACGAATTTCTTTGAAAAGTTATACTTTTTCATCATACCATCTTGTGGATTACATAAGGTCAGGATTCTAAGGTACACATCGTGCTAAAGCTAAACTAAATGTTCTACATCCATTATTCCAATAAAATTTAATAAATAGGAGTGTGCCATATCTTCAAACTAAAAATATTCATTAAAAAGTTGAATAATTTAAAAACCAATTTATAATTTTTGACTATTTTTGTACAGTGAATTGTTGCCTCTAAAAAAACAACATATCTACACCTTTGGATTGTTGATGCTGCCGACTAAGTTGTTGAACATAAGGCACAAATCTTCCTGTTTTCAATGTAATTCTTTTTTTTTCTACCTGCTTAAGATTGAGATGTTTTTTTCTGGTTTCTGTAAATGTATTTGAAAAGGAAGGTGTGGTGTCGATTTTTTCTAGATTTATTGAGCTCTTGACGATATTTTTATCGGCACCTGCACTACCAACCTAACCAATAGACATAAATAATGTCATACCATATAACAATACCAGTTTCAACATTCTAAAATTCATCTTTCACAATTTTTAAATATTCCAGGTATACATGCAATTTTTTTACAAACTTTTTCTATTTTTTTTCCACAAAAAATGACTATAGCGGAATATCTTTTTGGTTATAAACATATCTCTGTATGTCAGTGTCAGATTTACATTTGAACCCTTCAACATATTATTATATAAAAGTTACTCTACCAAACAATCTTAGAATGACAGATTATCAGTATAAGCAAGATGGATGAGGACACAGTAAACCCTCTACTCGCCTTCGATACCAACCGATCGAGTATCTTGTTCGATTTTGTTGCTGTCACCATTGTCAACTCGATAATTCTTAGTACCACATCTATTTAATATCTTGCGGTGTTGAAAAAAGATGTGTTTATTTCATTTTTTAAAGACAATGTTAACATTACCTCAACTGTTTAAGGCTTTAAGTGAATGTATAGCAATTCTGTTGTTCCTTTCCGTTTTTATCTAGTATATCTTCTATTATTTTCCGTATACGATGGAGTTGTGGGGTTATCATACACCTGGTATAAATTTTTTTTATAATAACTAGTTCCACATCGGTTTTAACCGGTGTAAATTAAAGCAGCGAACAACTAATTAAAATTGGAAAGTAATTTTATATAATTACAAGCCGCTATTGTGATATCTTTACACCTAGAATTTGATTATTTTTTCTATCAGCTGAGAATAATATCGAATTTTATTAAAAACGTGCTAAAAATAAGGGAAATTATTGAAAAAAATTGAATTTGATGTGAAAGGTTTACTCTACAAGTTAGTATTGATTCCAAATATGTTTTTTTTCTGATGTTCTTACATTTTTTGTATAAGTTGCAAACAATGTTTTACTTTTAAAAATGCAATTAATTTGAAAATTCTTTTAGCTGGGGCTGATTTCTATAATTAATAATAAAAATATTCGTCAAAATTACCATAATTTGCAAGTAATGCTACTTAAAATTGTTGTCAAATATTTTTTGACAGTGTATCGGTAACCGAAAGTGTAAATAAGCTCTTGGTCGATGTAAAGTGGATTGTAGTGTAAAGCGACGTTACGGTTATCTCAGTGACAGATACGAATGTGTGTCTTCACATCCACCGACTACCGTTGCTCGTTGTCTTGATTTTGATTTCGTCCCATCCGGCCTAAGAAGACGATGTCGCATATCGTGGGAACAACTCGATAATATTATTATAAAAGGAAGGGAAAAAATTAATCAGAGATGATATTGAATGCATCCGCAGATTGTTATTGCCGATTTATATAGATAATGAACGGAGTTTCGGATAAACTATACACTCAACTAATTTTATTGACAAACACAAAATCTCACAATATAAAAAAATGTAATTAAAATGCATGTAGACCGGAAAAATTATAAAAAAAATACCGCTACTTTCTTGGAATCGAATCGGCAAAACTTTTATCGATGCCTTAATAAAGGTACATCAGGTTTATTAAGTTCGTGGTTTTTAATTGAGTTCAAAGTAAAGCTCCTTTTTGGAAAGTTGCACTTAATCAAAATTTCTATAAAACCGTTCATTCTTCCTTCATTCCAGTTTGGTATGGGACTAGCTTTAAAAACTCTGAACCCTGACTATCTACAAAAGGTTAAATAAGTGACAATGTCTACTGGTATCTTCACGTAAACAGTGCAACCACGAACACAGAACGCCAAGAAGTACTGACGAATCAATCAAAATACGAGGATGTATTGATAGCCTAGACCAGTTCCATACGTAAACAAAATATTGCGTTATCTTAGCAACGAACTCGCTAGAAGTGTCAGTGTGAAGTTGGACGTCAAAAAAGTAAACCATAGAGTCTATTGCATAGACCTCTGCTTGAAATACAGAAGCGTATTTGCCAAGCGAGACGATCCCTTCATATTTGCTCGTCTTGCTGTATATGCCCGCTCCGGCGCCGAGTTCATTTTTTGATCCGTCTGTATACCAGATCAGTTCATTCGCTCTACTAAGTGATGATGCGTTTTCTTCCTCAAGCTCCTTTCGATCTTTGATGACAATCTCGAAGTTCTTGCGAAAGATATATTTGGTGGTCATGTGGTCTGTTGGCATTTTGAAAATGTCATCATCCACATGCCTTATCTCTGTGTGTCCTCTCCCATGTGCCACGTAATGGTCTGATGCTTTTTCCAGTCGGGTTAGTGCTGCCCTTGCTTCGCACATTATGACACAATGTAGTTGAGGAAGGTCTAGCATTGTCTCCAGTGCCGCTGTAGGAAGGTTTTGTTTTTGCAGGACAACGCCCCTGCACACAAATCTTATGTGGCCATGCAACAAATTCGTGATTTAGGGTTTGAATTACTAGAACACCCCCCTTATTCACCAGATTTGGCTTCGTCCGACTATCATCTCTTTCCTCAACTGAAAAAAAGTTTAAAAGGTCGTAAATTTTCTTCCAACGAGGAGGTAATAAGAGCTATGGAGGTCTGGTTTGCAGAGCAAGAAGAAAATTTTTTTTGAAAGGTATAGAGACGTTGCAGGTCCGCTGTAATGAATGTATCCAATTAAGAGGAGAATATGTTGAATCATAAAATATTTTGACATTGAAATATTTTGTTTGGTTCTATAGTAGGCTAAGAATTTTTCAATATACATATGTATATATTGTCTTTAATTAAGAAATTTTGTATTATGTCTTTGCGTTCTCTAGCCTTCATGATCATTATTAACGTTGTTTTTTTTTATATAAAAAAGAAATGATAAACTTCTTTGGATCGCAGGGAGTTTGTGTAGTTAAAAGGAAAGAAAAAAAAGTATACCATTGTGTGAGAACTAGCAGCAGTTATTAGATAATAATCATCCTCAAAATACAACCTCTGACGGTCTGTATTTTTTTTTTCAAAAGAATTGGCAAGTCATCATGAAAGCACGTAAACACGAAAGACATTCGTGTACTTTGTTCGACCACACAACACAAATACATAAACATTAAAATCAATTCAGTAAAGAATTCATGTTGTTTTTATTTTTATGATTTAAAGTAAACTATAGTTGTCAAATATGAAATTTTGTGAGTTAAATCTCTTTTTTACCAACAAATTGAGTTCATCTCTACCCTACAATTGATAGGTAAACCTATTTTTACTAAGTCAATTGTAAAGACCGCATTCTTTCAGAAGAGGACTTGAAGATTGTATTGTGTGGTCAGCAAAATTAAAATTATATACTTCTGTCGATTGTCAGAAGAATTACAAGCAAAATTTCGGTAGTCGGTGACTGGTTGCTTGTGTATGTTACAGTGTCAGATAAAAATCATCCATAGACAATTGCAATATGAATGCAGTGAAATTTTAATAAGTAATATTAGGAAATGGTTATAATACTTGTAGCTTTTACTTTTTTGTTATTTTTTTCCATTTTTTTCTATATCTTGCACTCCTATTTCTTCTTTAACATGATACATTCATTTCTTTCTAGGTCTATAATTCAATAACTCGTGTTTAAAAAAATCCAAGAATTGTACTTCAAGTAAAATAACAAATAAATAATACTAATATCCATACCTATATAAAATATTAAAATGATTTATTCCTTTAAACTTTCTTTTAATAAATATCTTCTTTCTTCCTTCTTTATTTGGAATTTAAATATTTAAATAATACGATCCGTACTTAGCGGCTTAAAGATATAACATAAACGAGAATAATTAAGGTCTAATTAGAAAACTGGTAGATTGTTCTTCCGCTAGTATAGCCGCTATTTCAAGTGGATTACCATGAGGTGCAAAAAAACTGCACTAAAACCAACGAAAATTAAATTTTTTTTGTCAATAACGGACAAATTCGAATATTTTGAGAATTCAAGGATTGTAGTTTAAAAAAAACTTGTGCAACATAATTTTGTATACCCAGGAGATTGTCTTTAACATATTTGCTGCTTGAAATTACTTATCAAGATGAAATTATTTGAAAAAAAAAGTTTGAAATTCCCTCTTAACCAGATAATGACTGATGACATAACGAGTACGTTCATAACCTATGGATTAGGTGAGAGCGAAAACAGACATATTACTTGTCAGTCAGATGACGGCATAAACGCTTCTCTTGGTGCGGTTGTGAAAGCTGTGGTGTAGAGTGTGAAGTATATTTCAAATTCTATGAACCTTGTACACCTTGTATTTTATTGCTGTGTGTTTAAATTGTAATAGCAACAATAAAGAAGGTCATATGCAACGTTTTCCCATCAAAGATCCTTTGATAAGTATTATTTTAGCATTGAATTAATGTGTAATATCAATTATTTTTAATTTTTGTCTTTTAAATATATAATCGAAATCCCTGTTCCATTTAATGGTGTAGGGTATATGTTAATGTCTTGTTTCAAATATATGTACACGAATCTTGCCCATGCTTTTTTGTTTTTTGCTAGTGTCTTGGCAGCTAACCATATTGTCTCTCGTTTCTTCAATATATCTTCTAATACTCCATCCTATGTTTGCTTCGGTCTTCCTCTTTATCTAGCTCTTTGAACTTTGGATTCCCACACTTGTATGACAGGCCTCTTATTATGCATTCTTTGGAGATGCCCCCACCAGCTAAGTTGTTGTTTTTCAATGAATTCCAGCATTGGCTCTGTTTCCAGGTCTTCTCTTATTTTTGTATTTCTCATTTTATCTCTTTTTGTAACATCCCTGACTCTTCTAAGATACTTCATTTCTACTGCCTGAATTTGACTCGTTTGTCGCTGTGAGAGCACCCATGATTCACATCCAAATGTGAGGATTGGTCTAAATATAGTTTTATATACATTCATTTTTGTTTTTCTTGATATTTCTTTTTTGTATTCTATTATTAATTTCAATATCCTGTTTTCCGTTTTCTTGAATTTCCACTCCTAAGTATTTGAAGCTAGGTAATAAATAATAGTGGACTTAATCCCCCTCCCTGTCTGAATCCTTTTTGTGTTATGAAATTTTCTGAGATTTCATCTTCGCGAATTACACAGCATAAGTTGTTTTTATATATGTTTTCTATTATTCTTATTGTCCTCTTGTCAACTCCTCTATTTTTTAAGATGTCCCATAACGCTTCCCGTGGTACCTTATCGAAAGCCTTCTCCAAATCAATGAAACCAACATAAGCTTCTTTATCTTGTTGTGGTAATTTATCTGCTAACAATTTTTGTCTTGAATTTGGCTAATAGTGGAAAAAATTGTATATACACCAAGGTGTATCTTCACCACATTGTATAATATACTATTTCCTGCTACCATGCAATAATATATAAAATAGTTCGTTTAAAACTACTTGTGCAGTTTTTCTCCATCCTGACCATGGTCTCGGACAATACAGATTATTAAGATAGCGCACTTGTTGAGATTGAAATAATTACTGTTAAATTAGCATGTGGTTTCGTGATATTGATTAATTGTACACGTTTATTTATATTGTGTAACATAAACTGGTACAGATAAACAATATGTGTGTAAAAATTCTTTGTTTTTCTAACTATATACCCATCTCTAATTTCTTTGTAATTTCTTTGGAGACAGAAATAAGTTGGCACACATACAGCTAGTAATATGAAAAAAAAATTGTAACGACAACGATAGTTAGGGAGGCGAATAGGGGATTTTTCGGGAATACTCGAGCGTGGCATCATGAAAACTCAAACTCCCGGTTTTTTGAGTATATCTCGAAAACGGAGGGTGTTGAAAAAATTGATATGGAACAACGATGATTAAATTATGTAACTTTTATTATATCTCAATATATATCTGATTTTTCGTACAAAATTTTGTTGAATTTCGTAATAGGTTAGGACTTGTTCGTAATAGATTTTTTTTTGAAGTTTTCTGAATGGTTGACGGAAAACTAACATAGATGTCGCTAAAGCTGAACAAATAAACAAATAAAACTTTTATTGCATAGATTCGAGAAAAAAATATACAAAACAACAAAAAAACGAACAGAAATTGTAAGAATAATATCTAATTGAGAAAAACTTCTTTATACTAGCACAGATTACCCTACAACCCTGTAGGGTAATCTGTGATACTAGTGAAAATAGGTGAATGAGAATATTCTTGGAAAAAAGGGAAGTTAGGAAGAGATTAAATTACAGCGTTGTTTTGTTAACGATGTGTTATGTCTGAGATTTTTGTTTTCGATTTTTTGTTCTTTGGCCAAAATAATAGAAACGTAATAAATAGTAATGGATCTATTATGAACGTAATAGTGCTGGCAACACTGACCGTTTTTATCGAAGGCACTTGAGGCATACGTGGTATGAATACCTATCTGACGCGCTCGAGAATGCCCAAGTAACTGTTTTTTAACATTTTTGAAAAACCGCACAAGCCATACCCACCGCCAAAATGGTTTTTCGGCGCTCGAGAATGGCGACCTCGCCTCCCTAACTACTAAAAAAACATCAAGTTTAAAAATCAGCTTTATTATAGTAACAATCTTTTTTCCGAACATTTAAAATAAAATGTCCTCTCTCTCAAAAAGCGATACAAGATACATCTACGTTGAAAGTGTCACACCATCAATTTCTTCTCGGTTCATTGAGAATAATATCGGGAGACAAAAGTTAATCTTTCACTTAATCTAATTCCGAAAAGACAAATGGTACGAGTGAGTTTGAAAAGGTAATGTTTTAAGGTCTCGAGAAAAAAAAATTCTAAAACTAGATAATGTTCATCCTTTGGCAGTGGATCGGTTTCAGATGTTCATTCATGTCAATAGTAGCGATATAATCTGGTGTGGTATTTGGGATGGGCTTCATGGGTTGACTTTATAGTTAGTTGGAGCAGTGGTGTGCTTATCACAGATTTTTAACGACTTAGTTAAAATTAATTTTTTTCTCTTTGCTTCAAATTTAAATACAGCGAGATCTTTACTGAGATTGATGTATTTGTGCGGCATTAAAGATTTCTCCTGTCCAGAATGATGCTCTCGGAGCTTCTGGACGGATGTTATCAACCTTATACTGATGAGGCGCAAAGTGATAGTTCATAGACTGCCATCTATGAACTATCACATGCACTCTGCGCTCAAATCACAAGCTCAAATCTATCCATCTATACGTACATTTCACATAAAAAAATATAATGATTACTGTAACTAACTATTAAATTAAATATAACTGTGAAATTAATTAATAGAAAGTGACTATTGAAGATAAATTTACAAAATTTAGGGTAATCTATGATTAAATGATTTTATGAACACATAAAATTATTTAAAAAGAAAAAAAAGTTCAAAAAGTTTGTTAGAAAGCTAAGCTTATACCAGTATCGCCATCTTTGTATTTACGAAAACTCTAAATTGAAAGCATTAGCAGAAAACGTTATCACTCATTGAACAAGTTGAAGTGATCGTTTATAGATGGCAGGAGGTTCGGTAATTTTACATTTATTTATTTGCAATTATTAATATTTTACGTTGAATCCAACTAATTAATTGAAATATGAAAAATATTTGTCATAATGATAAAATACAATTATGTATTTATTTTCCGAGGAAAGATAAATCTATAATACATCTTTAAGTACAGCATTCAGCTTATAGATGGGACGAATCAACGATTTGCGTCATTTTCCAAATATATCAAGATCTATATTTTGTCTCTACAAAGCCTCCTCAATTTTTTTCTGTTTCGTCCGGCTGGATTTGGAGCAGCTAATAACTTTGGAAATATGTTTTTAATGGATCTATTTTGCTTTTATCGGTTTGCAAGTCATAAAGCCCTACGTAAAAGTCCAAATAAAACGATAAGGTCGAGTTAATGTTGATATTAGACAACATATTATTTAATAGGAGTCAAGTGCGTTGCCAGCAAACGGGGGGAAAGATGTGGCAAATGGGCAAAATGTGAATTGTTGGTACAGTATATAAAATTCGTAAATAGAAGAATAATACAATCGATTATTGACACAACTAAGAGCGTATGAAAAACCTTTGAGATATCTTTTTTTTTTTCATGTCTTCTGCTTTGGTCCTACCCCTCGGCGACGCCCTTGATATAAATAATTTATTAAAAAATAGAAGAATATTGTCACTTATAGACTGGCAAATCGATTTCCCGCTGTGGTGTTTTCAGTATTCGAAAGTATTGAAAATGGT